>OX463851.1:28850116-29030116 GCA_949825065.1 Odontocerum albicorne
ATATATATATATATATATATATATATATAATCGACTTTATACACATTATCACTTGATCACGTTTGTCCAATGTAATCTCGTTCATAATTACGAGTTCATCGGTTGTATTTTAGTCACGTATTTTTATATTGTCAAAAAATCCTTTTTTCTCCTCTTAATTATATGATTGAGCCAAAAAGCTCAGTCATCAAAATAGGCAAACAATTAATCACTGAACGATTATTTTCAACTAATTGACTACAAATAAAAAATAATCCAGAATAAAATCTCAGAATTGAAGTTTTATTTACTCGCATACATATAAGTTAAATCGTTTATAATAAGTTCGTAGCTCTTTCTTCTACAATGTGTCGTTTTATCAAAGAACATTCCGTTGAACAATTTAGAAGGCGCCTGCCGAATTACGGTATTAACATAACTAGCACGCTAGTGACAAAATTACTGTCTCGGGAGAATATTTTTATTTCTTGCCTTAATAATATTATCCTTGAACCAAAAACTCTCGTTGGACCTCGGTTAGTACTCAGGGTATATCAACATCCCGTGTGGAGAATATTTATATAATTTTATCTTTTCATTCCTTAAAAAAGTAATATTATTGTTAATCTTCGTACTTTTGGTCACTCATATTAATTTCAAATTGCGAGTCAAGATAATGTACTATTAAATATTTAAAGTATTCAAACAATTAATGTATATTATTATTTAATTTAAATCACACAGCAAATTCAAAATATATTGACACCATTATTTTGATCACTGATCGTAAATCAAACATTTAAAAGCTTAAAACACTAACAACCGTGCCTAGATGGTAAGATGGATCTTTTCCGATTCGGACATTGCGGGTTCGATTCCCGTTAGTATCTATTTTTTTAAAAGGTTTCCAATCTAGTTTTCTCTTAACATCTCGTTGACTATTTTTTGGTTATGTTTGAATTGTCGGAAAATTCGTTCAACAAAGTTATTCCGTATGCGAGTGGTGACACTCTCGATAATCTGAGAAGAAAAGGTCCGCGTCCGGACGTACGAGTATGTATAGTCAGTTCGTATGAAACAAGTTATGTGCCCTACTCTAATAGTTAAAAACTCGAAAGATCGATTTATGACACCATGTCAATGAATGAATTAATTTCAAGTCACTCTTTTAGAAGTCATCATCTCTACAAATTAGAGTTAAATGCTTTAATTCTTATTTTTAATGTGAGTTCAAACCATTTTCAAGACATAAATAAACTTGACACTTTAGAGTTCCTAAATTCTACAAATCTGAGTTAGTCGCTTCAGCTCTTATTTGAAATGCTTTTCGATTGTGATTTAACGAAATACTCGACCTTTAAGAGGTCCTCAACTCAACAATTGCATTCATCGATAATTCAAATAGTTTATCAGTTTCAACAAGTATTTATTAATATCGAATATATATGATAAAAATCATGTGTATTATTATACCCCCCCCCCCCCCCGAACATAAGGTAGAAAAAACCGTGTTGTTCGAGGGAAAGTGTACATCGCCGGGCTCGAACCGCCGAACATCGCAGAGTTTGAACCACAGAAATCCCGCAACCCAACCGTGCTGTCGTACCTGAATGGTTGTATTTATGATAAGAATGATCTCAATGACCAAGTTGGTAAGATGCCTGTCTTTCGACCTGAGTACTGCGGGCTCTATTCCCCCTTGGTACCCATTTTTAGGATTGAAAAAGGTTCTAGTCTGATTTTCACTTTAAAAAAAAAACAATTGTAATTGGTAAGAGATATATGATAACTACATGATGGCAAACCCGTCAGTTTTAATTGTAAACAAAAAAAGTGTAATGATAACAAAAAAATGAGAGTTAGACATATATCGTGTAAACACAGAACCCGAGTCAAAGAGGTTAACTTGTAAACTTTGATGGAAACTTTTCACCCTTATTTTGATCTTTATATTATTATTATTAATTCAAATAAGTGTTATATGCCAACATTGAATAACCATCATATCCCTAATATGGATATCGAAGCTGATCGACTGACGTTATTCTGTCACGAAGTGCTTTCGATCGTTGATCTTATCCATTTGGCCCAAATAAAATGTTATTGACAGGAAACATTCACAAAATGTTGGCGGTCTAAGGTTAACAGTTGATTTTTTCAATAATTGAAAGTAAGCAACTACTCCAAAGTTAAGTTCAAATATTCAAGGGGTAAACCTGATTGCTGAACGGATTTTCAACAAAATCTTTGTTTAAATACATTTTTATTTGTGAAATTACTTTTCGGTTCAAAATTAAAATACTGTAAGACGATAAATGATTTCTCATTTCCTTCAATCGTTCATGACAACTTTCATGGCTTAGTAGGTACGATAAGACGCTTCACTTCCACCCGGGGTTTTGGGTCCGATTTAGGATGATATGAAAAAAGAGTGGCCAGTATGGTAAAAGTTTTAATTTTATTAGATTTTCGTTATGTAAAATACAATCTGGCGGCTAAATTGTCATGTGCGAATTTTTACATTGTTACGAGTAGACCTTGAGTGAAAATTAAACCCATAACCGCTGACCTGGAAGACAGCCGTCATAATTCAAGTGGACTCTTGAGTCTTGGAGTGATCATTGGTGACCAAAACTAATTTTCCTTTTTGAACAAGGATTGT
This sequence comes from Odontocerum albicorne, assembly GCA_949825065.1. Lineage (NCBI taxonomy): Eukaryota > Metazoa > Arthropoda > Insecta > Trichoptera > Odontoceridae > Odontocerum > Odontocerum albicorne. Next base: position 28,852,758 of record OX463851.1, read on the forward strand.
CCCTTTAGTATATTTTTAAATATCGACAAGGATGTAACACTTTCGATTAAGCCGGAAAGATCGCTCCAAAGTCACCATATGATATGGTGACGGCAGATTCCTTTGTAGACCAAAGAAAGCATCACACATTATCTTTTGCGATTCACTCTGCTCGAATTCGGAACGATCTTCCTAACTCAGTCGGATGTGTTTCATACTTATCTCAAAATAGTCCTCTTCCTTAACAATTCCTACCCTAATTCATAATTTCCTCGAGATTTATTTTAATTTTAATTTTTGTAATTTTTTTTCGAAAGTTATTTTTATATGCTAAAAAGTTATTTTATATAAAGACACGGTAATGGATACCAATAATAATAATAATAAAAAGAAAAATGTGTATAGAGCCGTTTAGAGAGTAAAATCTCCTCAAAGGCGCTCCAACTCAGGATTAGAACTCAACTTTATCGACAGATTAAAAAGGTAAAAAATAAATATTCATAAGTAAAGTATGAGGTTGGTAAGGTAGTGGCTGCGGCCTAAAGATGATTTACTTCCCTAATAATTATTATAAAACAAAAGCTGATTGGATAGAAGAAATTTCTTTATAGCAATAAAGTCGCCAGATATATTTGCATAAAAGTGTTTACTGAACAATTAAATATCACAGTTCACCGTTCTTCATTTTTTACTGTTAATGCTATTAAACTCTGGAACCAGCTAACATACAACTTACACTATCATTGAAATATTTAAAAAAGTTAATTAAAAAACATTACGTCAAAAATCGCTGACATTTCAAATATAATCAAATATCACCATATTTCTTGGTTTTCCGTTATTCGTGTTTCCAATATCTCTTACCTTCTTAATTTGTATTTTTTTTTTTTGTTTTTATTATTTATGTATTGCGTGTTTTTTTCTCTACATATATATAATACTATATGTAAATACCCCATCTTTGACTTAACATTTTGCTAAGTAATGGTTGGTTGACATGTTATGCGCTGTACAATAAAATATTAAATAAATAAATAATTGTTAAACATTTTAAAGACTGCCAAGAGACATCCAGAATCGTAACACTGATGAATGATTAATTATATTAAATGTTTGTTCGGAATATTTTATACAATAATTGTTGAAAATCCGCCCATTGAATTCCTTGGGACGAGTGAACTCGGCTGAGCGTGATCTTATTTTTCATATCCCAATAATGGTAACAATATCCGACTGCAGAGCGAAATGTCAAACACGACTTCGATCCCACGTGACGACATTTATCGGAAATCTCCGCCGTCCGTTTGTAATATTATTTATTCCTTTATTCCCGAGAGAAATTCTCTTAGTTTTTTTTTTATTTTGCATATTTTAATCTTAAAATATTTTCGAGAGCACTTTGAACGAGAGATACGGTTTTAAGAACTATCGAGATAACGAAAGGTAGAGTAAGTACCCTTTATTCTGTTAAAGGTTAAATTGAGAATCAATGTAGCCATTCTCATTTGAAGAGAGACTTTAAATAATATTTTTTCGCCGGAAATGAAAAAAGGAAACAAGTGCTTGAATCAATAAGAGTCGAATATCAAGACAAAAATATCGTTTATTGAAATCCTTATTATTTTTATAGAAAATATGAGAGTTTATATACAAAAAGTATATACATAAGTCACGAAAGACCTTTTTTGGTTTATTTGAAATATTAAATATGCAGAACTCAATATACTCGTATGTTATTCCATCTAAAGATGCTAAAGCAGCACATATTCAGTGGAATATACCGGGTTAAAAAGATATTATTCCATTTAACAATACTAAAGCAACACATATATAAATTGTGAAAAATCCCGTTTTAAACAAATACTTTCCCATATTTAGCCCTTACAGCGCTCTGTTATTTCCTCAAATATAACACATGTGGTTGAAACCTTTTTGCATATAAAAAGGAATAGTACATAAATATTTTTAATTTCGTACATTGAAATATGTACATGTAAGATTGATAATTTTAGAAAATATTCTGGATATTATTACAGTAGAAATACAAATAATAAATGTATTGCATGATTCTTCTCATTGTTGGTGATACCAGGTCCAAAATATTCCAGTCAAACCTATTTAGAGCGTGTATGGACGCTTAGCGTATTTAGAGTGTGTATGGACAGATAACACGCTCAGCGTATTTAGAGTGTGTATGGACAGATAACACGCTCAGCGTATTAGAGTGTGTATGGACGGATAACACGCTCAGCGCATTTAGAGTGTGTATGGACGGATAACACGCTCAGCGTATTTAGAGTGTGTATGGACGGATAACACGCTCAGCGTATTTAGAGTGTGTATGGACGGATAACACGCTCAGCGTATTTAGAGTGTGTATGGACGGATAACACGCTCAGCGTATTTAGAGTGTGTATGGACGGATAACACGCTCAGCGTATTTAGAGTGTGTATGGACAGATAACACGCTCAGCGTATTTACAGCGTGTATGGACAGATAACGCGCTCAGCGTATTTAGAGTGTGTATGGACAGATAACACGCTCAGCGTATTTAGAGTGTGTATGGACAGATAACACGCTCAGCGTATTTAGAGTGTGTATGGACGGATAACACGCTCAGCGTATTTAGAGTGTGTATGGAGGGATAACACGCTCAGCGTATTTACATCGTGTATGGACAGATAACACGCTCAGCGTATGGTCAGGCAATTTCAGTCAAAATTTTATACATCTACCCTCAGTAGTATGTCACCGAGAACCGATAAAATACGTTTTGTTTCGTTATATACTGAAATATTAAAAAAAATATTATATCACGTGGTTATGAAAAAATTAAACGACGTTAAGATTCTGTGGCTTATATGCTGCTTTTCATAAATTCTTACAACACTATAAAGGAAATATCGCTAAGTAAAAAAAAACTAAACTTATTTTTCCTTTTCTGTAAAAAAATGGCACGACAAAGTGAAACTATAGTCTTTTCGAAGATTCAAGAAAAAAAAACTGCTTAAAGAAAAGCTGCAGTAGATTTAAACTTCCGGTCCTCTTGGAACATTGACATCCTTACCATCAGAACTTTGGATTTGATCTGTCAAGATTATGTGCTAGCTGAAGTGCAACAGCTTGCATACAATAAACTTATACAAGTACAAACACAGGCATCTTCTAGGTACACGATGGCTGACAATCATACTCAAGCACGATCATTCGCCTATCGTAAATAAATAAATATAATTTTTGATAAATATCTTTAGAAAAATTAAAGCAGAAATTAATGTTTCTTCAGTAAATTATTCGTGTCGAAAAAATCCCCAGGGTCCTTAAAGGTTTTGGCTCCAACCTGCTTGATATAAAAACATTTGTCAAAGTTATTACGCAAAAAGAACAATCGACATTTAATCGTCTTTGATCTTTCTCCTCCAGAGAGATTGCCTTTAGAAATTTATTTGCTAAAATATGCTGATTTCTATCAGAGACAAATTGACATCTTGTTTACTGGCCCTAGCTTTATCGGAACTTTGAGAAATCAAACATCCGGCCCGTGATACTTGGCGAGATAGAAAGCTGTGCTAAAAGAAAACTCTGATTTTTCTACAAGGCCCTTCCTTTCTGTTGATATTTAAGGTTTCCTTTTTCTTTAATCAGGGAGAACAAAGAGTACAATCAACCCTGTGAGTCTAACCCCTGTACTTCTAATGCGGAAACAAAGATTTATTTTGAGTCTAAGTATCTATTTTCGAGTTAACCAAGATGCACTGTTTTAACTGGAACTTGAGGACAAAAAAAAGGGGAATTCAAGGAAACTAATATTATTTAGAATATTTAACAAGAAATTACTTTGTTTTTTTTTTCACTAATCACAGTAATTAGACGAATAACAAAATAATGTATTGTTAAATATTCTATAAGTAATATGGAATTCCACAAAGCTAAAGCCGAAACCTTTGATTAACTAATAAAATTTATTTATTTATTAACACTTCGCTGCACAAAAGTTTGGCGGCTTATTGCCAGGTGGTAACCTCTTTCAACCAACCGGACAATAATTAATAAAGTTAGATAAATGCAAAAAAAAAACAAATTGATATTAATTTGGTACAAGATTCACAAACGATTGAGAAATGAAAACGTTTAAAGAATGTTACCATTTGAAGAAAAGAAGCAAAACATTTAGCAAATCTTAAAATGAATTTCCAAGGTCCTGGAAATTGTTTCGGATTGAAAAAGTTCCTTTACATCAAAGTATATTTTCTAAAGAGTTTCCATGTGTGGTTGACTTGTCAAATTTAATTTAAAATATCCCAAGTCTTAGGATTCGTTATATTACAAAATCATGTATTATTTTCTTCACTAACAATTTAACACAAGTTTCCTTCAAAATGTAAATATGTATGATATAATATTTTTTTTTACTAACCTCTTTTGTCTGGAGGTCTCGATTCCCGTTTGAAGCATTTAAAAAAAGACTGTAAATAATCTTCAACATATCAAATGTTTATTAGGAAATATTGAAAAAATATGTCTTCGGCCCTACTAGTCTTTACTTCAAGCTCAGAACTACTAAAATAGACACGGATCTCGCGATTTGTCATTGTTTATGTTGGTAATACAACCACACGTGAAAAGGCAATTGTTACCAGGATGGTACTATTTTTTTCCACGTTTTTTGTTGGTTGGAAGAGAATCTGCAACAAAAGTTTAATACAACTTCGAAATAATTGTAGGTTCATCATTCAACAACAGTTGAATGATGAACCTACAATTATTTCGAAGTCAACAGAATGTTGTTTGTTTAAAATACAATAATATTATATTTTTCTATGTGGATATATCAGCCATCGTTTTGATTAGTTTTATAATTTTTAGTGAAGTGATCAGGGATGAATGTAAACGTAAGGCTAATGTATTAAGTAAGATCTAAAAAGGCACACCGAGATGGTTTTTTTATAACGAATAAATTAAATAGACCTTTATAACGAATAAATTGATAAAGTCTGGTTTGTGCTCCCCTGAGGATGAGGTGAAAGCCTTGAAACCGGTAGGGCTATACCGTTACAAAAAAAAGTGGAATAAAGAGTGTTTGATAAAATAAATAACAATATATTTAAACCTCCACAACGTTAATGCCTTAACTATAAACAATATATAATTGATAAAGACTAACAAATCAGTGAAATGTGAGTATAAGGCGTGGTAGAGGAAGACCATTGAAAGTATGGTTGAATCAAGTGAATAAAATACATTTAAAAAGTCAGAGAAATCGAAGGAGTTATATGAAAAGATGTATGAATGTAGAAGAGGCGAATATCGTGATAATAAACTTCTCTCTGCCTACCCCAATAGAGAAACGGTGTAATGGTATATGGATATATTTATAAAACTTTCACCCATTAACAAAAAAAATTGAAGACACAACATAATATATTTTTCTATAGTGAAAGATTTATGCTAAAGAATTGGACCATTTCTATTTTAAAAAGCCCACACTCATCTGGCATTCAGTATGGCGACGTAGTAATGCTATGCTGCCTTCCAAAATAAGCTATATGTATGTGAAAAGCGTACAAAAGCGATCGCCAATCCTCCATCGGCCATTGTTTATCCATACAAAAGTTTACCCTCTTTATTGCTGTTGATATTTTTATTACCATCTAATCTTGGGTCACGGAAGACAATACGGTTCACTGGAAGCCGGTGCATTGGAGGATACATGTTTGCAAACAGTTAACTCCGACTAACCATGATATGCTGCAAATCTACGTGAGAGGGGGTGAACAAAGAGGGTTTTGTGGAGGAAATTTAGGATGGATGGGAAACTTATAAAACCATTGTTTCATGGTTCATCTTGTTTAAAATGCATGCATTCAAATATTTTTAATGAAGAATTAAAACAGAAAATTGTTTGGTGTAAAAGCAATTAATAAAAATCGTGATATAAATTATGTTTATTTTAATCGTTATAACTTGTAATAACTGATATGAAAAATACTTATATAAGCTAAAATACTATTCATTCAAAATTTTATTATCAAAATAGAAAATAAAATTATGATCTTGACATACTTGAGTATTAAAATATTCTAAAATAATTAAACCTTTCTTTTGTTTGACAAAGATAAAATACATATTTTTATACATTTACGTTTTTGGAAAGGCTCCAAATGTTAAAAAAAAAACAATTAAAAAAATCTTCAGTTCTGTAAAATTATTTTAAATACTTTTCATGTAATAAATTATTTAATTACTTATTAAGTTAATATTAACCTGAAGTTTGTCGACATTAAAACAAAGTTATACTAGTGTTAATAATATTATTCAATCTCCTTTTAATTATAATGTATTGATCAAATAGCAAGTAACGTAACGAACAACTTAAATATATAATTATACAATATAACGGAAACAGACTATACAGGAAGAATACAGTTCAATCCTACCTTTCAGGAAATGTTTTAATAATAAGGCTTAATTTATCATTTCACGAAAGAAGAAGGTTTATCTCTGATATTAATTAAACATTAACGCTCTTATTTCTTAATTCCTTCCATCTCAGCTTGAAAATTCCTGGCGTCCTTCAGGAAAATTTCATTTTGTCGATAAAATAAAGATTAATCCAGAAATAAATGTTGGACTGGAATCAATGGATTCCGTCTCACACTTTGGAGTGCAATTTTCTCTTACTTTGCTTATCAAAGCGAAGTCGTTAGGCCATCCCATTCCCAGAGTCCCCGACACTAGAGTCGTTACCGATTTCCGAAAACAATTTGGCCATGTATTAACGGCGAAGAAATCTCATACGTTCTATCTTTTCTTCTCTTTTCCAGCTTTCTCTGATATAATGGAGCCAGCTCTTCTTCTTTATAGATTCCATGAATTATAATAGCTATTTAAAAACGTTATGGCCTCTTTAAATGTCCTCCTCAGATATCGCGCAGAATATGCATGTAATTCTTCCTCAGCAGTGGAAGAGAAGCGAGATAAAGAAGACTTTTTTGGATATAAAAAGTCTCCTCGTTTTAACTTTCCGTAACCAAAATAAGGGTTTTTCTAGTAATTAAATTAAAAGTTTTAAATTCACTCGTCTAAGGGTTTCAACTTTCATTACTTTCGTTTTACATTTTTTCGTGGATTTTGGGCTCAAATGTAAAGTATTTCTTGGATATTCGCTAGAAGGATGAAAAATCTATATTTAAAGTAGGTGTTAGTTGTTTTAAATTTATGAATAGAAGAATTTTCATTTTTCTTTTAATATATTGACTTTACCTAATTTTTAAAACGTGTTTATTTTGTTAATTAATAATGATTTTCTGTCAAAGAGTGACCATTATATAAACGTCAACTAAATATTCTCATACCATCACAACTTTTCCCTGTCTGTGTTAAAAAAGGTGATTAATTTGAAAAGAAGGCTTATTTAATGTGGGAATTTCTAGTTAGTCGACAAGTAGGTAAACGATATTTAAATATAACAATTAAAGATAATGGGTTAGATGAATATTTTTATATTATTATTGAAGCTTGTATTTACGTATAACCAGTTACTTTGGTTGCACAAATAACTTTGATTGTTATGTTAAAAAATAAAAAGCATCAATACCACCTTATATTAAAATAATATAGTTATAATTAAAGTTATCGAAAAAAATACGGTTTGTTTTGAAAAAATACCTGAATGAATGACTGAACAGTGAAACGACAAAGTTAAGCTTCAACAAAACTGTAAGTGTCACTAAAAACAAATTAAGTACATAATTCATCGTTTAACTGCAAAATTATGAGCAGGCCCATCAGCCAACTTACGATTGCCGCTCAAATCTATAGTTGGACTCGTTTTAATGCCCGTACATAATCATAAAAAATAATATAAATTATACGTAACGGCCGAATACGTCGGAGGGGTGTAAAGGAAAATACGAACGGACGCTATACTAAAGTTAAAGAGATAAATACGCGTATACAGTCTATGTTATGAAACGATCGTAATAAAATTAAGTATTTCTTTAAAAGATTAACGAAATTTGAAATTTCATCTATGTCAACACGTTGTTGGCTTAGATTCGTTTTGATTGTAGCATTTGTTTATTTTGACAAACGCTTTTAAATTTTAAAAATACATTAAAAAATAACAAGTACAACTGAGGAAATTTAAGATTAGGTGTGTTTGTTTTTAAATTTCATTTTTATAGTATCAGTAAATATAATATATAGCACGTGGTAACTACACAAATATGTTGAGTTAGAAAATATTGATTTTCCAACATGTTTTAATATTTTTAAATGTGTCGATGTTTTTTTATTTTTTTAATGTTTGAAAATTAAATATTGGTAAAAAAAAAACTTTAGGACACAGTCTATGTTAAAGAGGAAAACAAGTAATTTTTTTTATGGAATGAATTTCTAAGAAGGAAACTTTAATATTCGTATTTTGTTAGACCTAAAAATTTAAAAGAAAAATCAATGATTTTTTTTTAAGAATTTTAATTTAATTCAATATCTTAATTGTTTTTTTAAGGAAACTTTTTATTTTTAATGGTGCAAATATAAATATTAATGTTAAAACAACATTCATTATATTTTCTTTGAGTCTCAAAATAATCGCAAATAGTCGAGTAATATGCACCTCAAAATAAAAAATATGCAAGTCCCAGAGTTAAAATAACCTAAAATAGTAATAAATAATTACGTAATTACGAGTATGTATTTTTATTACGAGTATATAGTGTTTTAAGTGTCCGAGTATTTTGAGAAAGTCAAAAAAAAAAATGGAGGCCATCTACTTATTAGAATACATTTTTGTATAGTTTATTTATTTATTTATTTTTAACTGCCGCTGACTACACAACAAATTTATTTCAATTACATAAATCGTGCAAAAAACACAAAAAGGATAGAAACAACATTTTAATTAAAACAGGAATACAAAACCTTAATACACATCACATGACTAAAATAAAAATTGACAAAAGAAGTGGAATTATTAAATTCAATATAAATAAAAAAACTTAAGTTAACAAAAGTTAATGTGGCATAAAAATGTCGAACGGGAATGTAGAGTGAACTGATGCATGTTGATAACATGATAGTGCACTCGTACTTGGAGAATGAAAATTATGTACAACATATTACACGTAAATGTAAACGAAGAGACTAGAGAATGAATGTTGTAAAATTCAGCGTCTGTTTTACAGCAATCATAGACTATAAATTATATCAAATTATCTTCCTCAAAGGGATTGTTATCAGTATGTTAAGCAAGGGTAGTAGGCTTCTATATCCACATTCACAAAAAAAGTACCCAAAAAATGAACTCGCGTATCCTTCTTGGTAGAGAAAAAACAGATTCAGCAATTCACCGAAACCATTCTTATCTGCATTCAAAAGATGAGAAAAGTCCGACAAAAGTTTGCTCATTTGGAATATATGAACCAAGAGAACTACTAAAACCATCCATTAATGCAATGTACCACAACCTATTTATCTCGAGCAGATTATAATCGTTAACTAAAATAAAATTATGTTCACGGTAGCTAGTTACAATAAGTTCGGCTTCTTCAATGTAACTCGAGTAGATAGATACCCAAGCTTGCATCTAGGTTTATGTAACAGCAATCGATGATGATTTTTCCCTCCTGAGAAATGGACCATCACATTTTCATGTTCAACATTCTTATACTCATACACCTAGATTTTTTTAAAACGCCGATTTCCTCACTCCTATTTAAACACCACCTTTTCCAGACTCAACACTATTTGTAGCGTTTCTGTCATAACGATACACAAAATTGTCCTCGAATTCCATTTCACTGGAAGCGATATCCTCCCTGAGCCAACTCTGCGTTAACGCAAACACCGTGCAATGTAAAAATGTCGTAGAAATTCTTATTCAATCCTTCTTTGTCTAAATTTCTCTCACATTCTGGTAGCAAATTGTAAATTAATCATTTAACTCTAAATTCTTCAGTTTTTTTTCCAACTATCGTTGTAACAGCTGCTTTAACACTAACTAGATTAGTCTGTCCAGTTTTTTGCAATCTTCAAGTTTCTTCTGGACCTTACTGAATTGTCGTTGCAGCATCGTCATATACGAGTATTCCCGAATGAAGACATTACCATCCAGATCAGTGCTTCTCCTGTTTTTTAAATTGTGAGAGTTTTGGACAACGATATTTTAAGTCATTAGCTTCGAGCCCCTTTTTTCCAATCCTACAGCTTTCAATCAAAGTAGCGAAACAACCGAGTCTATTTCGTCAATCAATAATTGAACCTTGTCTATATATATTTGGGAGCTCTTTTCTACATTTAGTATAATAATATTAGAGACCCTAATTTTGCTTTGGTTGATTTCTTTAAAAATGGTCTCAAAATTGTGTTTCTTTATAGCCTCTAATTGTGACATCCAAGTCATTTATTATATATCCGCTTATACTCCCTGGTTAGTTTTAACATAAGGGAATTCTGAAAGTTGTCTGTTTATTTGTTGAATTATTTCATTAATATCATCAAAAAAATACTATAGTACTGTAAAGCCTCATGTATTTTTATTATATTATAATTTTTTCAAAGACCGATGATAACCTTAATATATAAACGAGAGGCAAAATTTTCAGGTTATGTCGATAGTGGATTGTTAACCCGTTGTGAAAATGTTTATTTTGATATTATTATTTTATTTCCTTCAGTTTGAATGTATAGTGAGTACCTCACTCATAAATTATCCATTACATGTTCAAAAATACGGTGGCTTTGGATTTTTTAAATTTTATTGCAAATTAGTTCTATGCAGTTAAGTGATGTTTTATTAAAAACACAAATATACATAAGTCATAAACCTAAAATTATGACAATTTAGAAAATCATCTTTTTTTTAAATCTTTTAAACAGGGATAAGAGTATTTCACAGAATATTTGGGCAAAACAAATTTTTATATACAAGAACAAGCGATACGGATGATGGCATTTGTGGGGAAAATAGCTAACTCGGTATTTTCACCGAGGGTTAGTTATTTGGCGTTATATTTAGTTTGGATTCTTGGCAAACGGAATGATGCTCTTGAATTGAGCAGGGATGGAAACTAATGCGGTTTTATGGTATTAGAGATTCAAAAGATCCATTTTAAATGGTCTCTGGTCAACATTCTCAAACTACTATAGAAATCGTAACGGAACCCCGTGAAAGTATCTACTTTTCAGAACACTTTTATTTTAGATGTTCATGAAATCCTGGAAAACATTACAATGGAACCGTGCTATTCAATTGAATGTCTCCCTTCGCCAAATCCCTTTATTTGTCAATGATTGTTATTTAGAAGAAAATAACATGGATAAATGTTTTTCCATTACGAATCCTAATTCAGTATCATTAAATTAATTAAAAGTTTTTCATTTTGTCACATTCAATTTCATTGGTTAATCACGTACTAAAAATATGTAAGTGGAGAAAAATATGAATACGGCAAATGGTTTTTTAGCATGCGGTTAACATTGAAATTGAATGTGATAATTTAGACCATTAAAACATGTACGTTGCTTCCAAAAAATGTCAGAAAGCAACGCCAATGTAATGAGTCTAATAATACTATCCGGATTCCCAGATAATATGTGTATATCAAATTTAACAAACTAAAATAATTCATGTGTATATAGAAAAAGCAAACAGAGTTAGGACAATAGAGAAAGCAATCCGAGTTAGGACTACATATATTTTTTTCTCTAACCTTATAGCTAGGTGACTTTTAAGTTTTGCGTCAACCGTAGGCCGCATCCCCAAAGGGGGTGGGGTAAGTGCACTCACAAAGTTCTCTGTCTTGAAAAATGGCCGAGAAAATGAAAGTAAAAAAATTGAAACTGATTCAAAATCGCTCTGTGGATTTTACACATTCGTAGATTCTTGATTAGGAAAAATTTAATGTATATTATAATTTTTAGCGTTCGTTGTAATAGTTTAGAACCCATTATCAATATGATTAAAAGTGTTTGGTGTCTTAGTGCCTTTAGGATTCATAATTTTATATTGTATTTTATGTGTTCCATCAATATGAAACTTATGCTCTTCTATCCTTACAAATCTTAGAAATTATTACCTAGATTTTCATCACAAAATTAATATGGGTTTTAGTACAGATGGACGTTAAAATTACAACAGGGTGAAAGAACCAGATTGATAGTAAAAAGTTTGCCATTAAAGCTCACATAGTCAAAATGAAATTGGGTAGTCCAATAGCTTAGTTACATTTATTGGAAGAAAAAATTCTCCATGTAAGACATTTTATAATGCCTTACTTGGAGGCTCATTCGTTGTCCCCACTGAGTGTCTCTCCAATAAAAATGGTTAATTTACTTGCTTTGGTTCACCACAATATTGTATCCAGAAGTGAGAAACACTAACAACTTATTGATTCCACACACCTTATACATGGTCAAATACCAACAAATTCATGACAGAGATCTCGTAAGAGTTTTATGACCACCCACCACCCCTTCAAAAGCTCTCCGGATAGTGAGTGTGTTGATTCTTCGACAGCTAGAGCTAAAAATCAGTGGACATGGCTGCAACTGTAGAAGTGACTGCCAATAAGACACCACCTACCATGGCTCGTATGGAGATTTCTTGATCACCTACGCATCACGTGAGTAGATCAAATGAACATTTCCTCAAATAGGGGATTGGCCTAGAAGATCCACCACTATGCAAGCGTGGTGATATTCAATATATGTCCCACATTCAGCTTGTTCACTGTCCCGTTAGCTTCTTCGGAGAAAACCTGCTGAAAGTTACCCCTAATGTCATTGCAGTTCCATTGTGAGTTACTTTCAGCAGCAGCAAATTGTCGTTTTAATATAATTATTATTTAAGGAAATCATTTTGATTGCACATTTTACAAATCGTTCCGTTCACAAATAAGGTTGAAGTACTAAATTAACAAAAAAAAATGCTGTAATATAAATCGTTTCGGCACCTTTTTGTATAAGTTAGGAGTTATTTTAAGCTAGTGCTTACTGGATTTTTTATTTAAATTTGTAAGTCTCAGAAGTACCATGTAATCTTTGCAAGGATATATTGGAAATTTTATTTTTTCATATGGATCCACGTAGGATAGTTAAAATAAACCATCGACGCTGAGACAGGGAGCAATAATACCAGGAAAAAACTTTATTTTTCTAAATCTTACGGGGAATAGAAATTGCCAGAATAATTTATAGTCGAGATGTGGGGGGCTAAAAATTTCGAGGTGTATTTTGCTGAGTCACGATATGAATTGGCATTAAAGGAAGTTTAAATTCAGGAGACACTTAGTTCGCCACGCTATCGAGAAATATTAATTCTGCCAACCGATGCTGGAAAATTTCTCAATCCATGTTTTCATGTATCCAACCAATTTATGAAAAAAAATATTGTTTTTCATTTTCTGATACTTATTTTTTTTTACTATATAATTTAAAAAAAAATTTACTATTATCTTATAAAATTGTAGTGCGCTTATCTCTTGATTTACGCGGTTTTTATTTTACGCGGTTTCATCCTAAAGAGAAAGAATAACAACATTATTGATAGCTACTGCATTATTTTTTACTTTATTTTATAGTCGCATTAAAAGTACGTATTTAAAGATAATATTTTTACCAATATTTAAAAATGCTTTACTAAACTTTTCATTGACATTTATTCCATACATACATACCATCACGCCATTTTTCTGTCAGGTTAGACAGATAGGAAAGAGTACCAGACTTTTATATCTCGACACACACCATTAGCATATTCTACATCCTTATATCTTATCATACAGGTCCTACGACGTTCTACGTTTCCTTATTTAAAAATTATACTCACTTGAACCAACTATAATATCCTTGGTCTACCTCTCACACACCTTTCATTCACATTTGCATAAAATATTTGTTTTATTAGTCTTTCTTCATTAAATCGTTTCACATTCCCAAACCATCTCAAAGCGCTTTTATTTTTTATTCGATTGGTATATTCGTTTTACGCGTATCATTATTCTATCTTAATTTATGTGGATCTCGATACTTTGGAATCTGTCATTCAATTTTAGATGAGTTTCTTGCATCAATTGGCGATATTTCGATTTAAATAAATTCTCTTGAAATGTATCTACCGCGTAAATCGAAGGTTTTATATATTACAAAACAAGTCCCTTGTATAAATTCCAACAATACATTTATGTTGAGGCTGTTCATAATATGATTATTTATATAATTATCTCCTTAGAATTCATAAAATTTTACGTTAATAACTTATAACTCACATATATTTGCTATATCTTAATTTTATACTATTTATTATTCAACTTACAAATGTGGAGGATGCTTTATAATAACAAGGAAACTGTAACAACTTGTTTTTTTTTTACTACAGACATATTTCGTATAGTTTCGATAATATTCTTGAAATATGTTAAACGAGGGTGTATGTTATTGTTTTGCACATGTGTGATATTGAATTTAGGAACACAAAATATATTTCGATTTCTTGTGAATTTAAAATAGTCTTTTCAATGCAGTTTTTTCTGATTTGCAGACCTATAAATTTTCTTTCCTACTCCTATAATTTCATTTTGTGATCATTTTATGAGAAATATATGTAAATATTTTCTAAATAAAACTGAAAGAATATTTTTCTTTCGTAATAATATTCAATTATGTATATTTGGGATTGTGTATACATTGAATTTATTGGAAAAATATTATATAGTGTTTACGTACAATTGTTCTAAGAAAATAAAAAAATATTGGAGAAAATAACGGTCTAAAATTTGATAGAGATCTATACTGTATACTTTTGCTTATGATACTATATAAGTAAATTTTCAACAAAAAAATAATATATACCTGGAATTACTTCAAAATCTATTCGATAGAAAATATGTTGTCTGAAAAGTATGGTATCTTATTTCTCGAATATATGTCGTTAGGACAAAATTTTCCTTGTTAATTTCAATCCAAACGTCCTGAATATATATTATTATGAAAGGTAATAGTTAAGCGCATTTTTACTTAGGCAGATATTTTTTTTGGTATAATTTCATAAATGACAGAGGGAACAGATCTCTAAACTTTTTTATCCAAACAAACTTTCGCCTCCTCCACGTTCATACATCTCATCATGCATAATCTTCCATTGTTCATAGGTTCTCGCTTTACCTTCTTTCAAAATCTGGTCCATTTGTTTTCAGTTTACAAAGAATTATAAGACTCGCTTATTGCCGTGTGGAAATGCCCTATTACTTACCATAAAGATTACAAACGCTTATTTATGAGTAAAAATTATAACAAACTTTTTAAAATGCAATTTTCAATTAAATCCAAAATGTAGAGGACATGGGTTCTACATATCACCAGAATATTTTTTGATGTTTGTTATAAAAATACCTAGTTTCTTTTTGACATTCAGGAGTTGGGAATGAGAATGTTCAAGAGTATGGAGCCATTACTTTTGTGTGTTTAAACCACTCGAGTAGAAATGTAACTAATCGTGCGTTGATATGCGTATAAGTTATATAGCAGAAAGGTAAAAAAGTTGAGTCCAATAAGGTTGGGACTCTGTTTGTGGTACCATCAGACTTCAAACCCGAAACTCACTTGAGAATGACAAACGTTACACCAATAGTACCATATAGGTGGTCATCTTTATTAAATAATTATTAATGGAATAATCATGACAACCTAGTTGGTGAAACGCTGATGGTCCAGTTGGTGAGTTTTTGACATTCTTCCTGGTTTCGATTTCGCTTCCCAATGTTACACAAAAAGAGGTTTCAGCCTGGTTAAAGAGTTGATCTAGTAACGAAAGTCGCACGCGATATACGAGTATGTACGTGAGTATTGTTGCCTTTACACGTTTGGTAATATTTCTAATACGTAATGATTGCGCACTTTCAGTTACTTGCCTACTCCAGTGGTTCTTAACCCGAAGGTTCGAATACGAGAACCAAAGACAATATTGCTTTTCGTCTATGCTCTCCAGCGAGTCTACACTGTCAATTCGGATATGTTAAGGGGTACTATATGAATAAATTAAATAAAAATGTAATGTAGCTGCGTTTACTATTGATAAATTATTTTTTGGGTTGATTTATTAAATAAATATTATTTTTTCATATATTGAAAACTGCATGACATCGACTTGGTTGCCAACAAAATCGTAATACTTTTTAAGCGAAAACATATATTTTGAGTGAATATCACGTCCTCGCTATATTTCTGTCGTAAAATATTGCACGATCTTAAATATACAATATAATACATTTTCTGTATCACAAAATGTTTAACAAGAGAATTTTCGCCATTCTTCAATTATAATTTGCGACAATTTAATTCGATATAAACTCGCACGTGTGTCGCAGTTACGATATATTTTATGATATTCCATTTCGCTCATAGAATATCAAAACCTTTTCCCATAATCGTCTTGATAAAATTAGCAGTGTCCACATTTCGTATTCTTTGGTAGTGTATTTATTTATTTTGAATAACCTGGAATAGGAAATGTATCTCATCTTTAGATAATTTACTGCAAATATCGCGGATATTTTAATATTTTAAAACTAGTCCTTAATTTCATAGATTAAATAGAATTAGTCCACAATTCACCGAACAATTAGACTTGACTGTCGTAATCTTGTGGTCGTCATGATTGAGTGTTGTACCATTCTTCTTGCCTCTACTTTACAACTTAAGATCCCCTTCGTTTCTTCTGATGCACCGTAGCGGGTTTTACAGCCCGTAGCGCCTGAGCTACTGTTGAGTCAGTCGCAGTCTTTACATGGTCGATCCATCTTGTAAGGGATTTTCCTCTCCCTTTGCTCCCCTTCACAATTTATCTAATGACCAACCTTTCCAAGCCATCCTGATTTCACCTCACAATATAACCGAAGAACTAGAGGATATGTTTCAGGCTAATAGACGTGAGTATGTCACTCACATCAATTTTTTACAGAGTTGTAATATTAGTTCCTCTCGCTTTCCAGGAAATGCGAAACACTCGCCTTCTGTACCACATCTCAAAAGTGTTATAAAAATATGATAATTAAATTGTTAATATATACCAGCAAGTGTGCAAGGGTATACAATTTCACTAACACAATAGATTTAAACAATACAAAAAACACATACAATTAATTACGGAAATATTTTATATATTAAAATTACATATAAATAAAAAGGCTTTATTTAAAAAAAAAAGTTATAATTCAAATCAACAATAAAATCAATGTGCATTCTGTTCAGACGATTTAAATGTTGACAAAAAACATTTATCCAGTCATTAACCGTATTCTCCAGTGGTGGAAGATGAAGTGTTGACTAAGAATGACCCTGATTAATGAATTGTCAGATCGCATTATACGTTCATGTATTCTCCATATTACCTTAGAAATGCATCAAAACAATCTTGGGCAAACTTCTCTGAAGCACTACAATATCTTGACGGTACAAATGTAATTTAGTATTTTATAGGTATCATTTTGAACAGTTAATATGTATTTTTCTTCAAGTACAAGCACTAGCATTTCATCTAAATAATGGTCAGGCAAATTGATCCATGAACACAACTAATAGTACTGTGGAGAATGTGCCGATTTTGCTATAGCTTGGAGTCTCGTTGAAACTTACAGTCACATATAATCTTCACCTTAAAAAACATTTATAACAAGTTCAACGACATAATAAACGTCATTAGTAGACACTTCTTGGGGGTGTGAATCCCAAACGCTCACAATCACCACTATTAAGTGGCGAGTGCTATGTACCACTGTAGTTTAGTAGTCGTCATATTAGTATTGTTAATGGTATGTGCATCGGACGTATGCGTCACCCAAAAACATATGATTTATTTATCTAATCTTGTTTTCTATGATATGTAAAAATGTACTTGCTGTGTATCTGTTGTAATGAAATGTTCCTTATGCGTGACCTTTGCAATAGCCACTATCAAAAGTCGGTCGGCACATGCAAGCGAAAAACGCGCGAGGTACATAGTATCTAGCAAGCCATGACGGCATACATGGGAGATTATAGGGGCTTACGATGAGCGGTTGGCTACACGTGAGGAACGGAAAACATTAAAAATATATTCTCAGTTTCTGGAACGTCTACTGTGTTTTTACTTACGACCAACTTCTACCTGCTAAAGAGAAATCTCTTCACCCTGCTAATTTTCCATCCACCTATTTTACAGTCTTTGTACCGGTGCTGTACAAAGCAGTCCTTCGAGCCGGATCTGCTGCATTACGGTGCTGTACAGTATGCTTAATGAGGTTTTGCGCAATAACTGATACGCATTAAAACCAACTCTACTGTCATGGTTCCTGATCCAAACACAGATACAGCACCAACCATTAGGCATAAGAAGCTTAAAAACAAATATGTTAAGGTTGTAAATTGTAATTTACAAGTCGAAATTTCCTGACTTTGACTTCCTCCACAACGGTTGAGTGCATACAGTGCTTTCCGAGAAAGTAATGATTTACATAGAATTGACTTCGTAGTGGCTACTTCATAGTGACTTATCTTACGCATATGTGGAAGTTGGTAGAATGTGGTGTGCTGCAGACTATGAACCACGTTGTTGGTGATTGTCAATTGTATTAATTCCCAGATAAATTGTGAGGGGGGTAAACAGGTGATTTGTTTGAAGGGCCTACCTAATCCTTCATGGTATGGAGATTCTACACGATATAAATATAAGTCCGCAATAAAAAATATATGTCCTACATCAACGTTTTACTTTTATCAAATGTACGTATGGCATACACAGTCTAGTTTGTACTCCCCTGATGATGAGGTGAAAACATTGAAACCGGTATAGCTTTATATTAAGTGGAATAAACAGTGTTTTACTAAACAAATTACAATGTATTTAAACCTCCTTAGAGTTATCTATTTATAAATAATATACGTATACATACATACGTGCACGTATGTACCCATATAAATGCAAAAACACTTACGAAAACTTTTACATACACACACGGATAAATGCACTTGCACAAGCACTCGCTCACATAACACGTATCCATATGTATTAACGCACGCTCACGTAACACATGTCCATGTGCATTAACGCATGCATGCACGCACTCACGTTTTCACTACGTGTGCTCTTGATAGCACAAACACGAAAATCAATTACGCCTCAGAAAAGTTCTCTAAAATTTATTTGAAGTCAATTAGAACAAAATATAAAATCTTTGTGCGTTACTCCTTTTAGACCCCACCGATCAAAGGAATGAAAGCACCAAGTTGTTAGGATAATTATGAAAAAATTGTATATTTATTTTCTCAAATTAATTATACACAAGTGAGCAATGCTTTATAAGGTTGATAAATAAATAACTACGGAAAATGGCGAAGCTGTCCGATAAATATAAAATTAATTAACTTTCCCTAATTAAATTTTACAAGCATGGTAATTTGTTTGCATTTTAATTACATTTTACGAACAAGCTTTCAATTTTTCCTGACCTATTTCTAAAGCTGTTTGTTGATCGAAAATAATACGTTTTCAAGTGACAAATACAAAACTTCGAAGTCTGTACATTTTATTTTATGAATTATATTACTAATTATGAATAAAACTTTTTTATCATTTCAAGTATAACTCAAGAGATTTACTTGAAAAGTTACTAAAATACTGCTTTACGGATTAAAAAAAATATCTCGGAAATGTATACAAACATGAATACGGTTTTAAACGAGAATTAGTGGCATTGTGAAATATAATAATAAATAAAAAAACTGATTTCAAATAAATAGTTGTCAATGTGGCTAGACCAGTGGTCGGCAACCTATGTAATATACACTGAAGTGCCACTTTATTTTTTATTTTTTTAAGTACTAGACACTCCGCGTGCCACTGAATGATCCAGGATTTTTTCATGTATGGGGGCGGATTTAATGAATCTATCTTTAAGAAATTGAATATTTATTAAGTCATATTACTTCATTATAATTAAAATTACTAGCTTGGCCTCATGCGCAATATAAATTGAACGCCCTGTTCTAAATTCAAATGAGGATTTGCGCAGCACCAATTTTCGGATTTTCTCCTTCAAAATGGATAATTTCGTTCAAAAAAATTTGCCACGCAGCAAGAAATTTTTTATGTTTCCTCAAAAACTAAAAATTTCGTGTAACAAAACGAGCCGTTTCGTTTAAGGAATTATGCATATAATTTGTTAATGCACTGAAGAATTTAATTAATTGTCATTCTTTATGCCGTGCCACCAAAAAATCTTCCATGTGCCATGGGTTGCTGCGTGACAGTTGGGCTAGACCATATCAAGATTCCTTTTTTAATTCTGTAAAATCCATCTCGAACAAACAGTTATTCTTTATCCGATCATTTCTTACACAATTCAACACCATAATATCAGATAATTACTCGCTAGATGTATGAGACTACACTTGCATACATCTAGCGAGTAAATTTTGCTATCAGACGAACTTTATACCAGACTGGAAACTTTTTGTAGAACCATCAAGAATCGAAACTGGGACCCTTGATTGAAAGTCACAGAGGTCACCTAGTTGGAACAATTGACGATAAGAATGTGTGTTGTTTAGTCTCATCTCTCTACTCCATCATATAATAATTTAAATCATGCATGTTTATGTGAATTTAAGGTAGACACCAACACACTTATATATTGTCAGTTTTGCTAATTTAGCTATAGTGCGGTTGTTAAATATTACGTTAAATTCTCCGTTTACTTTATTCTTTATCGCTACCCTTCTATCAATGTCCTTTTTAACTCACATATCGCACGTTATCATACTGTGCTGATAAGAAAACTCATCGGTGAGCTTTAGTTTATTTAAGCTAATCCATTCATCAAAAACATTGTTTACCATTTATCTTCCAATATCCATAACCTTCGATTACCTATACCTATTCGTTTTTAAACATTTTACTAAGTATCTCTCAGACAGCTCATTTATCATATCCGTTAAATACCCTTTAATTCACATTTTTATAATCGGAGTTCCACAAAAAAATGTCAGTCGAGAAATTTTCTGCTCTATTTTTTATTAAAAAGCTCCAACTTTTCGTCCATGATTTTTTTCTAATAAAATCTGTGATGTCTAATTATTGTGTTGTGTGCCAGTCGATAGATAAATAAATAAAATCGTTAATGACACGACCTTTTTTCTCACCCGTCCATAAATTGGCGTGATGCGGCCCAATTACCCGGACCTGGCCGAGATTATGTCGGAATTGGAAAGAAATTACATTAGTACAATATTCACCCGCGCCGCCCGCATAAATAAAGCCGACCGACGCAACAATGGGCAATCGGAAAGGGATTCAGGGTCAGACTTAGAGCTCGTTTAACTATGTCACAGTAAAGTGTGCTTAGTCTTAATGAGTATTAAAAATATCTTGAATTATAGTTGATATAGTAAGCAACAGTTCTCTATTGCTTGTTTGTATGGTGTGCTGGATTCAACTTTGGTTTTACGAATACATCGTTTTGTATCTGAATGTTTTACTGTATCAGAGATGAAAGGCTCCCTTTCAGTGAGTGTGGAACAATAATGAAATCTGTTGAATTAATGTTATAGATACACAAGTGATTATTAATAATACGTTGTTTGACAATGTGTGACAGAATACGCCCTAAATAAATTAAGTATAAATTCATTCATTCGTATGGCACCCCGCAACAAATCAAAATTTGTAATTCGGACATATTGAATAGTGTGAATGGGAAATAATATTATCTTTATGCACATTAATCAAATCTTTGGGTTTAAAAGTCAATTCACATGTTGACAATACTACCCATTGGTATAATTGGAAATTTAATTCAAAGTCCCCGGGTAGAAGTCAAGCGTATTATCAACTAGGATAAATGTTAAGAATGGATTGTTGTAACAAACATAAAGAAGATGTGCAAACGTGAGTATGAGTCGAGAGAGAGGATGGCCGACAAAAGGGTGGTTGGATCATAAAAATGTAACTTTGAATGAAGGAAAGTTTTGAAGACGAATAAATCGAAAGAGTTGTTTTAGAATATGTATCTATGTTGAGAATGCAAATCAATTTCGATGGAAAAGCCTAGCGTTTACTTGTATTTGAATAAATTCAAAATTATACGACGTGATGATATGTATGCTTTTTAATTGAAATTAAATACATTAAATCTGAGCCAAGACAGCAAATATATAGAACAAATAGGAGTAGAACGCGTGGTAGAAGATGACCAAGGAAAGTATGGTTGGTTCAATTGAATGACTTTTCGAAAAAAATGAAAAGTAAGAAATTAAAATTTATCGTAGGAGCTGTATGGATGTAGAACAGGCGAAATATGTGTGTCACAATAGAAAAGTCTTGCGCAGTGTCTACTTTGCCTATCCTAGGAGGAAAACGGCGTTATATGTATGTAAAACATAAATATGCAGCAAAACTACTATATTATAAGAGTAGAACCTGGTGCTAAACCATTTTGTTGAAATTCAAGTATCGTAAATCAAGATTACTAAGTGTTTTTTTGTAAACAGTGATAGATTAACTTTTTTTTATCTTCAGTCGCTTGTGGTTCTTAGACGTACCTTTGATCTTGTATTTCTTTATAAAGTCTTGAGCGGTATTGTTAACTCATCTACGACTCTGGAACGTATCGATTGAAGAGGCCCGTCTTGTTTTTTTAGAACACCTACTTTGTTCAACATAGCTACATTTAGAAGTAACATTGACTTCTATAACCCAGTAGTAAGAATGCGTCCAGAGTACAATGCGGTAGCTGATTCCGACACAGATATATTCAATTCAACACTCTAAAAGTTTCGGAGGATAGTAACTAAATTGGAATGGGTGTGTTTTTTTCCATATTTTGTATATCATTATTGTAATATTTTTACTGACCTGCTTACATGATATAAACTCTGCATGAGATAAACAATGATAATTTAGATTTTTATCTTGGGCATTATTTATAAATTATATATTTTATGTGGAAATTTGTTTAATTTTCTGTAAGTGTTTTTTTTTTAATTAAAAAGTATCACAAAGCTTCGGAGGCATTAATTTATAAAGCCTCCATCCACAATAACAATGGATATAAAATCTTTATCCTATATTTTTATTATAAGATAATACATAATACCTGGGCTAAAATCGATCTGCAAGAGACCCTGACATTCGAAGCAGAAAGGGACGCCATGTACCCGAGCGAGATAATGACTGCTGGCCGAGTGAGAGAGAATAAAAAAAGTTTTTTAATTAAACACCCGGCCATACATCGGCCCGTTGTGGCTCTTGTAATCAGCACTTGGACTTTTTAATCCGAATTAATTGCGAGAGAGCGGTGGCGGCCAGTACCGACCTGTTCAATTGTATTTCCTATGGGCGGGGCGATCGGCGACGACTTCTGCAGGTTTTAATACGTTTTTCTTTAGTACGAGTATTGACGATGGTTTGTTGCCGTGCTAAAAATGTCGCTGATGAGCCATTCCACGCTAGATTTTTTGGAACACATTTTAATAAAAATATATACTTGGCATCATCATATCAAAATGTAATAAATTTAATTTGAATAAATCTCATCACGTCATTTCACTGTAAGGATAGACAGAGAAGACAGGGCGCAAGACTTTCATATCTCGACACTCATCCTTTACATTTTCTACATATATACACTTTCTCATACAACTCCTAGGATTTCTACGTATCTTTCAAAGTTTATTTATTTTATTCACTAGTTACAAGCTACTTTCCTTGGTCTTCCTCTTTCACGCCTTCCACTTATATTTGCAATACACATTTGTTTTGTTAGTCTTTCCTTAATCATTCGTTCCACATGCCTTCTTCTTAAATTAATTATCACATTAATCCATTATCAGTTCATTCCGTATTCTATCATTCTTTGTCACCCCGTGTATTTTCTAAGTGCATGCATTTCTACAGCATTTGTTCGGCTCCTTTTAGTATTTTTATACGTTCATGTTTTATTCCCATACATCAAATTCAGTGCCTTACTATTCTTGTGAACTTTCATCTAAACATATTTTGATACTGTCCGATTCAATTTTATATACTCTAAGACCACATTGACTTGTCCCTCTTACTACACGACTTTCGATACGTACAATCAAAACAATTTCAATAAAAATCAACCTTAGGTACAAACTGTAAAATAAGACAATATAAAAAGACAATGTAGAATTTTTATTTGAATTGTGATGATTTCACTTGGTGAATTTTGGTTCTATTAAAATATATTGTGTATTCATATCGAGCCTTTATGAGAAAAAAATTGAGTAAAGGGTAAAAAAAAGGTTTCTCATCAAATACATATGCTTCAAAATTAAATATCCCCCATATGCAATTAATTATACAACACCATATTGAAAAAACTTTCAGGAAAGCAGTGTTCAATTTTTGGAAATTCTAACGCCATACATATTTTTCATGGGTCAAATTTCGCATGGGTCATTTTTATTATTTACGGAATACTTGATCTTGGGTTCTTAAACTTATTTCGATAAACGTATTACGTGAAAAGTTTTGACGTACTTAGAAAATATCTTAAGCTAGAGAAAGTACATTTTCTTCCCATTTCTCTAATCGTTTGATACCCATCAACTTATGTGTGTTATGGCCTTTTGCAACGAAAACTAACTATAATATAATAAATTTAAACATAATACATTGAGTTAAGTTTGACATACACGTGATAACACTAATATTTATTGGATGTAGATAACATAGTACATGATATGGTTAACATTGATAAGCTTAACATTGGTTTGAATACGTTACATGATTATTTATAATATTTATTGGATGTGGATAACAGAGTATATGATAAGATTAACATTGGTAGGGATACATTACATGTGAATTTGTGATTCAAATATTATTAAAAGGCGTGACCCGGGCACAACATGGATTTGGACCCCATAAATCGAGCTTTCGGGTTTAGAATCACTGTATTAGGCACACAATTCGTTGTTCGTAACCGTACGTGTTAGCAATACTAAAACACGTAAAGGAACAACAACACTTGTATGCATCTAGCATACATTACTGTTGCTACCAGACGAACTATTTTATCTGACTGGGAATCTTTTATTTGGGTGACCATCGTTATTCGAACCCGAAGCCCCTAGGTGGAAATCAAACGTTTTGTCAACTAGGTCATGGATATTGTCGCGGAGCTTTATTACAAACGATGAGTTATATATTTTCCAGCGATCTATTCTGAATATTCCAGTGAATTAAAAAAAGGAATTTTGTATTATTACTTCTCACGTGATAAGCTCTGGCCCAGTTTGTAAGATGCTTTTCTTCCATCAGGGGATTACGTATTCCATTCTTGTTGATACCCGAAGAAAAGGTTTCCAGTATATTAAGAGAGTTCGTCTGATTATAATACCAACAAGCGCTAGGTCATGTACTAGTTTCAAGTGCAGGGTAGTAATGCCAACACATGCGATGATGAACCGCGACTTAAGTGACTACTCAAGTGGTTTTAAGTGCGAAGGCTTGATGAATGAGGACAAAGATATTATGCTGAATCCCAGTAACATTCTTCTATAAATCCTAGTTACAAATTCGGATGTGTTGATGGGTACCATACTAGTAAATAAAACTTCTCACCTGTAAATTGATTCAATTATTGTTTCTAACGCATTTCCCAGAAGGATTCTTTATTCGTTGTAAATTATCTTTTGTCACAATATTACTGACTAAGCTCAGAAAATGATCTGATATTTATTTGTTTATACGCAAGTGTAAGGGAAATACGGACATGGCACAAAAGTGAAGAAAGTTAGACATACGTGGATAAGTGTGGAAAAATAATTCAGAAAAATGAACTGAAGGATTGCAAAAAGATGGAGTGCTTAATATGAAGAAAGAAAAATTGAGATGATTCGACCACGTAGAAACAATGAAAGATTTATAAAAATAGTATAGAAGGTACAAAAAGTGTAGGAAGACCTTAAAACTTGGCACGACCACATTAATTAAATGCATAAAGAGAGAATAGAGGAAAACCTTTTATAATATGAGAGTGTTTGCATAACACAAGCGAAAGATGTGTGCTAGGATAGAATGAAGCTGAGATAATTTATTTCTGTCTTTCTCAAAAGGTACTAAACGTGGTGGTAATGATGATGATTTATTAAACGGTCTAAAGACCTTTTTTTCAAACATGAAAAAAATGTTAAATTTGAATTAATATTATAAACTTAAGAGAATAAAGAAAAAAATATATTGATGAATAGCTTTTGAGACTGTAAATTCTATGAAATAGAACTGCGTAAGTCACTGGAGTTGTTTCATTGTACAATATCAACATTTAGGATAACTCTATTAAAAATAATCTTTTCTATTTGATTATATTTTTGTAAAAAATGTCAAATAAACCAATACGCTGATTTTGTTTGATCTCTTTAGAAAAGCAATTTTAGAACAGTTTAAAAGTTTAATAAAAATATATAAATTAACGCCATTAAAAAAAAAAACACTTCAGGTACTTTTTGTAATCAGTTTGTTAATCGTAATAAAAAACGTGTTTTGTGTTTGTTAGAAATGTTTCACATAAAAATATTTTTATTTTCCACACAATGCGAAAGAATTGTTTTATTTTTTTGATAAAATTTAATAATAATGTTAATTCACTTAAAGTTCCTCAGAGAATAATTATAAAAAGCCACGTTAAAGCCTTTTTCTTCACAGAGACAGGAGTAATTAATCAAATTAGGAAAAAAAATACAAAATTAATTATATCTTGGTTGAGAGTTTATAAAATTGAGCGCAATGTTCAAAATAGACCCTTTTGACATTCTTGATTAATCTACAAGTCCCCTAAGTGGCGTTACAGAGAAGGCTTTAAGTTTATTTTTTACGAAAAAATCTTGTATTAAATTTACCTTAAGATATGTACAAGGAGATGTTTGTGAAGGTATTAAGTAAAAAAATAAATAAAATACAATATAGGAATATTCATTAAACAAATCAGAAGAACGATTTCAAAAGATGAAAATTATAAAAACGAACGATATTAGTATTTTGTTTAAAAAAAATTTTTTAATTGTGAGGTAATAGTGTAATGCTTCCAAAGCATTTTCAAACTGACGATTTTTCCTCAAAAAATTGACAAATAAAAAAAACAACATTCCACTGTATTCAGTATTGTTTTTAAAATTATATGAATAATTCAATTATAAAAAAAAATCTAAACAATCTTAGTGTCTATTTTAATTACTTCTCATAGCCGTACAATTCTTGCAAAATCTTTACCTTCTGAACGATATCAACCCATCTTAGGCGATCTCGGATCTTTTGATATAATTTTTCCTTTTCCCCAGTTTTTCCGAACTGGTCACCATGTTGTATACCATAATATATATCAGGCAGTAAAGTTTAATAAGTACGGTCAAAAAACAAAACAATCAAAAAATGACATTTTATTTCTAAAACTGTTGTTAAAGATAAAAATATTTTTTTATGAAGCTTAACGTAATCAGTTCAAAATGGGATAGAAAAAAATATCATCTATTTTAAAATTCCATGTTTTAAAAAGATCTAATAATGTGTTGTAAAATACACACGATTTAACTGACAGATATTTTTTTTAATATTTTAACCGGTAAAAACAAAGCTGGTTTAATTGAAACAAAAAACAAGTCAAAGCTTTCAACTTCGTAATAACAGCCCACCCACTCCTATCAAGGAATCAAACGATATGACAGCTTAATTGATATCATTTTCGTTTTTTTTTTGACCTGGAATGAGATGAAATGTAACAATCTTGTAACCGCCTTATAAATTAACTCACTTAACAAGGTTTAGGATAATTTTGTTTTATTACCGTGTTCACAAAACGGGCCGTTTGTTTATCGTCAAGTACAAAATTAATATTTTCATTTATTTTCTTTCCTGTTTTATCCCCATTAAATTGTTAAGTTAGATAATATTGCCACTTAATTTATTGAGTTGGTTTCATAAAGCGATGTGGAGTCAAAGTCGGAGTCAGGAGTAGGAGTCGTGGATTCAGAATCAAAGTCGGAGTTGGAAGATGTTATTCTAAATTCGACTCCAACTTCAAAAATTTTAATAACTAAGTGGCTATATAAATTACATTACGAAATTATGAAATATGAATCATTTGATGCAAATAATGTGTAATATGGTGAGGAATCCCCGTATACATTATTAAAAAAAAAAACAACATTTAAGTAGTTACGCTACGCAATTAAATATAACATAAGATTAGCAATATTTGTTTTTGAGCCGGTGTCTTGAGTCAAACATTTAAAATTTTGGAGTCGGAATTTTTTTGCCGACTCTACAATCCTGGTTTTATTTAATATATAAGACAGTTTTATAATGAATAATAAAAGTATCGTTTTTTTAAGAACTTATGAAAGAAAATACAAATGAAGAACTATTATTATCTGTACAAGTTTAAATTTCATGAACGTGAATTGTAAATTTCATTGTTTCCTTTAACAACGTAATTTATATTATATTTCAAGGAACAAGAAAAAAATCTGGCAAAGCAAAATGTTAATATTTGGAATTAATATCGGTCAATTAGCAACACTAAAATTTTCAGAAAATTTAAATAACTAGCACAAAAATTGTAATTACCATTATTAATTTTTTAAAAACATTAACAACCTCAAACACGCTGAAATGGAAAAAAACTGAAGGAATTGTATAATTGCTGTTGAAAGGCGTGTATTGTGAATAATACATAGGGTGACAATGTATGACTGAATATGGAATGCAATGCTAATGGTCCAATGGATGACTGTGAACTTCGAACTGATATTTGAGAAGGATAAAGAAGAGCGCTGTGAGATTGTTTAGACATGTATTAACTTTTCCCTTCTTGCGCTAAAAAAATCCGGTTCTGTGTATTCAATACTCATATAAAAATAAGCTATTTAAAATCAGAAAAATAAGAATATTCATAGCCAATCGCTTAAATTAATTTAATTCCAAGTCAAAAGTGATAATAATTGAAATTTAATTTCTGAAAACATGAAACAAACATCGGCCGACGTTCACAAAATGGGTGAAGAAACCACCTCAAATGGATGCCCGAGAGTTACTGAAGCGAGAGAAGCGAACGAACTGAGATTATATTTCTTGCGTTCCCATATACCGAAATAGAGTGAGACGTGAATAGCGTCACTTCTTCACCTATAGCAGTTTTTTTAGAATGAATATACCTTCGTCACAGACGTTTGATTCTATTGGTGAATTTATTCCCGATTTTCACAAAATATTTCTGATGTGGCCGAAAATTATTATTAATATTATTTCTTCATTCAATGCGTAAATGTATTACGGAGGAATACTAAAAATCTGAACCCATTATTTATTATATTTAAAGAGATATTAAAGTTTTTTGAAGCATTTTGTGTACTAGTTACACATCACAGGGAAGGAAGGTTTAATGAAGAAATATTAACGAAAGCTATGCAATATAAATGTGAGTGGAAGACGTGGTATAAGAAGATTATGGAAAGTGTGGTTGGATCAAATCACTGATATTTTGAAAGAAAGAAATATTAAAGGTCAGACGATAGTAGAAGTTGTATAAGAAAGTATATGAATATAGAGAAGATGTGAAATTTGTGTCGAGAGGAAAGTTTAGCGCTCTGTTTTATAATTCTACCACGACAAGAAAACGGCGTGAATGTATACATTTGGATCAACTTCGTCGCATTATTTTTTACAAAGTTTAGTTACTATACTTTTAATTTAACCTCTTAAATTTTTTAACTTTTTACTTAAGGTTATCTAGCTTTTATTCATAATAAATGGAAAAGTAATGGGTCACGATCATTATTTTTCTGATGCTTTTTGCACTATGATTTGAGAAGATAATATCTCTAAAAGTTTATTCCTCCTACAGATTTTATATTACTCTCTTTTTTTCTAAATGCAAGAATATAACATACACATATTTTACTGACATTTCTCTATGTTGACTTGCCAATTCATTTAAATATTCATGAATTGCACCGACATTTTTGCACAGAAAATGTACTTAACTCTCTCACCTGCAGCAAATGTGACATACCATTGGCTGCAAATATACTGTTACATTGTCACCAGCATTTGTACACCAGAATACTTAATTTCCATATAAGGGGGTTTCACTGCGGACTAGCTACATTTCTGTACGCGCTGCTGAATGCAATCTAGTTTATTTCGGATTCAATTTATTGATTTGATCATATTTGGAAAGGCTTGAGACAGTCTGGTCTAAAGTATTATTACACCTTATTCAGCAAAAAACCTAGGCTTAGTAGTCAGTGAGACCAAAACAAAATATATGCCCGTAAATGGACGCCAAAACCCAATAAGTCTACAAATAGACAGCTTTACCTTCCAAACCGTTTCTGAATTTGTGTATCTCGGTACCATGGTGACAAGTAAGAACGATGTTTCCACTGAAATAAATCGAAGATTAATAGCTGCAAACCGATGCTATTTTGGACTGCAGAGGTACATGAAATCACGACATCTCTCTAGAAAAACCAAAACTCTACTTTATAAAACACTCATCCGACCTGTGCTCACCTATGGCTCAGAATGTTGGACTCTAAGTAGAGTGGACATGAGGGCTCTAGGGACATTTGAGAGGAAGATTCTGCGCAAAATATATGGCCCCATTTGCAATAACGGAGAATGGCGTATCAGGTATAATCAGGAGCTGTACGGTCTGTATGGAGACCCTACCATAACACAAGAGATTTTAATTGGGAGACTCAGGTGGGCTGGACACGTGCAGCGAATGAGTGAGGAAGACATTCCGAGAGGGCTCTTGAATGGCACACCGGGGGGTCGAAGAAAGCCAGGAAGGCCGAAGCTTCGATGGCTGGATGGTGTCAATAGGGATGCGCAGCTCATTGGCATCCAGAACTGGCGAACAGCAGCACAGGACCGCCAGTCATGGAGGCGTGCTTTAAGGGAGGCCAAGACCCGACCTGGGTTGTAGAGCCATTGTTGATTGATTGATTCTTAAGAGGCTTGGACGTATAAGTTTTAATATGTTTGTTAAAAATATATGTATATACACATCAATTGGTTAATTAATACGATATAGAAGATTGCCTCCTTTATTTTGATAGACATTATGTTGAAGCATCTTAAGATATGTCGAACTCTCATGACATATTATAACCTTGGATATTTTTAGTTCCCGTAATGTGGAGAAGGTAAAAACACACTCAATAATAGTAATATTTTGGAATATTTATTTTGTTTAAAGAGCATATTTTGTTATATAGAAAACTGTTACTTAATTGAAATACTAGGAAACTAAACAAGCATGTGAATGATGTTCAAACATAGTCACATAAACTTAAGATCTGTGGTCCCCAAAATTTTTGTGGAGAAAATACTTTTTTCACGAGAACTCTTTAAATCGTGGTTAAATTGAAAGAAATGTAGGCAGATACGTTTGTGATGCATTCCTTTATGTTTTTGATAATTTATCAAGAGCGGTTTACTCTTATGATTCGACAATTTTAACATATGATAATAGAACCTCACATTGTGATGATTAGATTGAGAGGAATGTTGGCGAATATGTTTGTGATGCAATTCTTAATGTTTGTGACAGTGGACCAAGAGCGCTGAACCCTTCTGACTAGACAATTCTTACCGATTATATTATAACCTCACGTTGCGAACAATTATTAAATCAGGAATAAATGTAAAAATGTTTGTACGACTATTATAATAATACATGTGTAACGAAATCAGTAAAAAAGCCACGAAATCTGTAAAAAAATCCACAATGCCATAGATATATATTATAATTATAGCACAAACCATAGATTTTATTTATAGTTTTTCATAGACTTACTTTCATTCCGTACATATGCAATACAATAGATGTAACTGAAAACCAAAGATTCCAAATGTAAAGTTTTACATAGACATTTTGTGCAGCTGTCAGACAAATGACGTTAACAAATAAGATACACGGTCAACCAAAAATTTTTTAATTACTGGGACATATAATGAATATCACAATGACCACTTTAAAACCCCTAACGCCCCATAATAATTCTGTAAAAATCCTCACTCCCTAAAAATACAAATCGCTATCCAGGAGTGTTATATTGGTTCCGTTGGGAATCGCTGATTTATACCATCATGATTAACATTTTTTGAGATAAGAGATTTTTATCATTAACTAATGAAATTAAATATAACGACGATTTATTATATGAAATTTGTTATGAAGTTGACATTTTAATTTTGTGTGTTGTGTCATTAAAAAAAGCTGACGTTTTTATGTCGATATCGTTTTTAGCAAAGTACCCGATTTAATATACTAAAAATACCAACCACGGACGCGCCAACCGAGTGCGCCAATGTTAATAGAACTATCAAGAACCTATGAAGTGGACATAACTTAACACTGGCGTATACTCCTTCATATATAGGAGTTCACGGCCATTATTCAAAAAGAAGAAAAAGTACCCAATACTAATCATCAAAATATCTATGATTTTTTTAGAAATATTCGATCTGAAAAAACAGACATTTAGGAAACATGTCTCAGTAATTGCCAAGCTTTTATTTGAATCGTATTCCTAGCCAAAACGACAAATACTGTCTCTTTTTCAAAGTACCTTTGAAATTCGTGAATATTCAAAAGAAGATATTTGCACTCTTTATTCTGAACTAAATGAATTGCGCCGTGTTTGGAGATCACTTTGATCCGTTGCACCATTGTAAAATTGATTTGCTATTCGTGACCGTGACCAGAAAAAAGTCGAGCTGACCGGCAATACGTATACACATATAATAAGAAATGAAATACTTCTGAATAAAACAAAATTAATTATTTCAACTTTTTGTCTTAAGATTTAAGTTTTATTGTAAAATTAAGTAACTATGAAATATGAAAGAAAACGTTAACTTTTACATACGTCAAAGTATGGACTTGACTAAGACCATGTTATTTTTACAATCTCTATGAAACATTTATTAAACATTCTTTTATCATGTTTCATTAATTGTCTTTCTTGAATGTCATTGCACTATAACGTTTTATGGCCATGATTCAAATGCATGTATACATACATTGTGTTAATAAAACTTGATAAGTTCTTTTCTGGGTTTCTTCTTCTCAGGTGACACCTCTTATCGGAGGATATCCACAATCATACCAATCGAGTAAATCAAATTCAGTCGCAAACAACTTAATTGAACTGCTCACAATACATTTACCCAAATTCTTAAGCCAATAGATGCGGCGTATTTCTCTGCCACGTTTACCAATAATTTTTCCTGTATTATAAGTTGTTGTGTAATAAGACATCTTGTACCCTTAATTATGTGACCGAGAAACAGCATCTTGCAAAACCGTCATAGATTTAAGCAGTTTATTCCCAGTCAGACGTGTAAGAACTTTTAACCCTTTCTTCCCTGTGATGTGTAACTTGTACACATTGCTTCTAAAAACTTTAATATCTCTATAAACATAATAAATACTGGGTTCAGATTTTAGGTATTCCTCCGTTATACATTTACACATTGAATGAAAAAATAATATTAATAATAATTAGCACTTATCGGCCACATCAGAGATATTTTGTTAAAATCGGGAATAAATTCACAAATACAATCAAACGTGTGCCAGTGTGGGACGTAGTTATATTAATTCTAAAAACCGCTATGGGTGAGGAAGCGACGCTATTCACGTCTCACTCTCATTCTACTTCGGTATATGGGAATGCAAGAAATAGAATCTCAGTTCGCAGTTGTTTCTTCCTTCGAGGTATAAAACATACACAGTGTTAGTGTTCTGAGTCCCGTCTCAGTAGCTCGCGGGCATCTATACGAGGTGGTCTTGGTCTTGTTTTGTGAACGTCGGCCGATGTTTTTTCATGTTTTCAGCAATAAAATTTCAATTATTATCACTTTTGACTTCAAATAGAATTAATTTAATTTCAGCGATTGGCTATGAATATTCTTATTTTTCCAATTTTAAATCCCTCATTTTTACATGAGTATTGGTGTGTATTGAATACACAGCACCGGATCGAGCGATTTTTTTAGAACTGGAAGGGAAACATTAAATACGTGTATGTAATGTGATCTATCTTGGGAATCTTTCTCAGTTTAATAGACATATTTAAAGTTTGAACAGTTCTTCGTGGTAATAATCTTATTTTATTTCAAAATATTTTATCCAAATTTATCAAAG
The DNA here is from genome assembly GCA_949825065.1 of Odontocerum albicorne. Lineage (NCBI taxonomy): Eukaryota > Metazoa > Arthropoda > Insecta > Trichoptera > Odontoceridae > Odontocerum > Odontocerum albicorne. The sequence goes on from OX463851.1 coordinate 28,886,955, forward strand.
TATAATGATAAAGGAATCAAAATCGTAAGTGGTGACAGTGATGCGTGAAGGTAATTTACAATAAGTAGAAATGTACGTGCGTGCAACACGCATGACACTGATTTACTGCATGCACGAGTAGGTATATTTAAAATTAAAATAATTGTGACTTTTCATTTTTTTTTTCTTAAAAACAAGCAATTGTTATGAAGAGTTTTTTTTAAATGTACTATGCAAAATCTCTTTTTTGGTTATAAATCATGACATTGTATCATTAGCCTCCAAAGAACTTTAGGACAACTTGTTATTATCAATATTGATAGGCAGTACGAGTATTGATACTATATATTTGAGTATTTTAACTGTCAAATACTCGCTAAGAATTTTGGACATTTTTTTCAAAGAAAAATATTAAAAAACAAATTTTAAGTATTTTTTTTATTCGTACGTTTGCTTTAGTATTTTTATATATAAATACATACATACCGTTACAACATTACCCAGTCAGGGTAGGTAAAGAGCACAGAACGCCACACTTTTTTACCATGACATACATCCATAGCCTCTTCCACATTCATATACCTACTCATACAACTCCTACGATTTCTCTGACTTTCTAGGTTTCCTTCTTTCAAAATATCATTTACTGGATCCAACGATACTTTCATTGATCTTTCTCTCACACGCCTTCGCTCACATTTGCACTATATATTTAAATATGTTTGTTTTGTTAGTATTTATTCATTTATTCGTTCCATATGCCCAAACCATCTCAGTGTTATTCATCATCTTACTCAACACATCAGTATTAAGTTCACATCCATCACTTATCACTTCGTTTCATATTCAGCCACACATTATTTCGCCATTTATTCTTCTCATTTTTATAAATTAACGTAATTGTAATCATTTAAAAAGGAAGGGTTACTTTTTTTAAATTATTCATTGAATCAAAATCTCAATTATTTAAATCTATTACTCACAATTGTTAAATAAAATAATTTATTAAACACACATTTTTGAACAATTTAATACCTTTATATAAATATAACGTTTTTTCATTCCAAGTTTTACATTAAAATGTATTATTGTATTTTATTAGATTGACTCTGTAGGTACCATTTTGATCCCTGAGTACACCCAGAAATGTTCAATATCATTTTTGACATGTACGAATCGTGATTCGTGGACATTAATTCGTTCACAAGATTTAATTTTTTTATTGAGACGTTGGTTTAATGTTTCAGCCCAGCTGTGATTAATACAGTGTTGTATACTTCAATTAACAAGTCCTCTAATCTATTGTTCGGTACACGTTGTATTTCGTTTATATTTATTTTTACATCTTAATTATTTTTTGCCTTGAAAACAATATCTCATTTTTTTACTGATCTTTTTTTTTCGAAAAAAAAAACTTAATGAATACCACTGTCAGTCTTGTGGTCTAAAAAATATCGCTTATAGCGCTGTTTCGAAATAGAATATCACCTCAAGAACGCTGTGTTCTCATACTCGTACGAGGTAGTTCATATCTGCCACTAAATAACGACCTTCGTGACCTAGTGAGACGCTTGTTTCCTAGCCCGGAGGTTGTGGGTTCTATTTCCGTTAAAACCATTGATTTAAAAAAAAGGTACCAGTCTGATTTTCACTTAAATCCTTTTTAACATCCATGTGGTTATTTGGAAGATATTACCACATGGCAATAAGCCCGCCAAGTTATGCTGTATAAAACGAAAGTGTAATTCAATACAAACAATTTTTTGTGAAATTAGAAAATATACAATTTTGGATGTCAATAAACTGTATTGTATTACATTTTCACTGTTTAGAATACAACCTAGTGAGCTTATTGTCATGTGCTGTTACGAAAAAAGTACAGAAGCCTTAAGATAAAAAAAAAACTGGAATTTTCTTTAATAATTTGGGTTCCATGGGGAATCGAAACCGCTACGCCTGGACTGAAGATATGCATGCATCTTTTAAACTAAACCACAGCAGTCGTAATCAGGCTAATGATTAACTAATTTGGTCTTCACGAGATGAAAGCTACTGACAATCTTGTTTCTGATATTTTGACAGAATCAAAATTGCCACTACCAAATAATGACGCAGGATAAAACTATCCAAATGGAGCTTTCTTCTAAAACTAGAGAACTTGGAAACCACTCAGTTATTTATATTACTTTTGAACGTTTTATCTTTTCAAATATGTAAAAGTTTTCTGTTATTGTAAATTCTAATGTATTTGGTCTAAACCTGTATTATGAATGAAAATAAATAAATTTTCTCTGGCCTGGTTGGTAAAACACTTGACTTTTATTCGTAGACTTCGGTTGTGATCAACCTTCTCCCTATTTATTTCATTGTGTGTGCGGCCCATCAACTTATATTTGCAATAAAAAAAGAGGAAAGTGCGCAAATATGCACATTAATGCATAGATAAAACTAAGTAGTCAACATAATGTACCACGAAATCATAAATTACATTTTTCAAATATGTTGGTTATATATACAATAAAAAAATAGATTTTCTTACCCGATAATGTTCCTTCCTGTTGGAGTCCAGTAGGTTAATAGTTTGTGATACTTTGGTAATAGTTAACAACGGTTATTTATTTTGTGTAGCTACTGTTACATAATAATTATCTTTGATAAACAACCCTAAAATTTTTATTTAAGTTTAATTTTGCAAAATATCTATCAAAGACTGAATCTATTCTAAGACTGATATTTAATTAAAATATTCGAATTTTCTTTTTCTGTATCAATAAACAAATATTTGTTCTAAACAAAAAAAAAGCCCATTCTGTACTTTTAAATAAATAATAAATAAATAAACTAAATAATCTGAATATATTGTATAATTATTGAAGAATCATGGTCACCCTTCTACACTATTCTTTCCTTACGGCGCGTGGACTCTATATGGTGTTTCCATGTTCCGCACACAACTCAAAGAAAGGAACCTGAGAACCCATCATAAAATATCAAATAAAATATATAATTGTGCAAAACAAAATAAGGTTACCAGTTCCTTTCTTTGCGATGTGCGCGGAAGATGGAAACATGTGTGCGGACAATTTTTAACAGATGTGCGGCCGCACACGCGCACACCTTAGAGGGAACGTTGGTTATTATTCTTGAAAAAAAAAAGTAAAAAAGAGTTTTACTTGGTAAAAGAGTAATAATACTAGTTGGGTAATATTGCCAACACGAAAAAAGATGAACCGCGAGTTATGGACAAACTCAAGTGGTTCTAAGCCAGCTAACTTAATTCGTGGGGCAGATGACAGTACTCGTATTTTCTCCCGGTTACACCACTCAATACATTCGAATCACAAATTCAATTATGTTGGAGTGTACCATAAAAATAAAAAAGGGTATTTTTTACTTTTTTATACTGTTAATGTTCAAACATGAAAATAGTTCTTTTTTTTCATAACATAAAAATCCTTGTTTTTTCTCTAATGATGGTCCTGATATTATATGTACTTTAACGATTTGTTTTAATCAATTTTCAATTATTACGAATCGAATGTTTTTAAAAAATAATAATTTATTATTACGTAATTTAAGTTGGGGTCTTGACAGAATTACGACACAATAAATAACAAATATTGACGCTCAGCCAGGGCCCGCGGGTTCTACATTAGGCATCTTTCCTCGCCGTATAAATCAAGCTCAAATCGACAGGCAGCAGTTATTATGCAGCTAGGTCAATAATATCTGCTAGTGTTAGGAAGCGAGCATTCACTTGTACCTTCACAGTTATTCAACCAGTTGCTTATAGTTTATTTTTAAAAGAATAATATACTGTTATTTATTGGATATCTATTCGTTGTAAAAGTAATCGGGGATTTTAACAAGATTTCGCATACTAGCATTAAGAGTTTTTATGCTTCGCTACTTTATCTCCGTGGGATAAGCTTGGTTTGACTTGTTTGAGTTGTCTTCCTTTAATTAGCAACACCAACAATATATGTGTCTTTATAACACAATTATGTCAATGTTATCTAGGACGACCTGACTCGTTTTCTTTAAGAAACTATATTTTTCAATTAGCATTTTTATTGTGGATACAATCAAAAGAAACTGAAATTTATTTATTATGTAGAGGTACAAACACATCAAAGCGACGGTGAAAAGATAACAAGCCTTCAAAATGGTGTGTATTGACAAAATAATTTATGGAAATGCTCTAACGTGCATGGATAAAATCTAATAATGGTGAAAAAAAATCGTTCTTTAGATATTATTATTATTTTTTTATCCACTTTTCACGGATTTCTCCTGTTACACAAAGAAGGTCTGCTTCTAGCGTTAGCTTATTCGTGAGGAAGAATTTCAGCCAGGATTTATCTCATACTGCTAGGCGGTACCGAGAATATATCAACAGTGTCATTCAGTTGGTTCAATATCTCTATACCACGCGTGACTGAGTGTTTAGCCATGATATTTGTCCTATAAGTTGGTATGTAGAACAGAGGGTGATTCCTTGCACGGCTATATTTATTAGGTACATATAAACTTAGTGCTTCTAGAATCACGGGACAGTTAAAGCAACCTTGAAAAACCTTAAGTAGGAATATCGCAATGGATTCTTGCCTTGTTGTTTCGAGGCTTCTATAGTTATTATTATTACAGATGATAAATATAAAATACTCTAACGACTAGTACAGTGTGCAGTTTCTGTTCGTATCATCAAATCCACCTGCTTTACATAGTTCTCGAATACAGGCAATATTAACTATATGTCTTAAATGTTTTGCCTCCAATAGCTCTGAGAGTTCTCATATAATTGTAATATATATGAGCACACTTTTATTTTTGTTTTATCTGTTCTTAACTCTATTACACCAGTCATGATTGACCTCACACAAGCTTTGTAAAATATTCTACATATTTGTCAACTGTCACGTAACATATGACATATTTTAGGCATCCGGAAACAACAGCGGTTTTATTTTTTTAACAGCTCCTATTTCTTTGTGGAGATTATTGTAACTAAGCTAATTGACACCCGTTTTATATTTCAAATGTTAAATCTAATGTACGAATGCTTATTGCCAGATGGCAATTTATTCGAACCAACCAGACAAAAGGAAATAAAGCAAGTTACATGGTTGTAAAAAACATTCAACGACTACCCATCCCCACAAAATTCCCGAATATATAAGTGACCATACACTCATAAACCCCACAAAGATGAACAATCACCTAAACATTCCTTTTCATATAAAGTGAGATATCATCAATTTAAGGAAAAATAAAGGAAAGGATGGTGGAGAAGAAAAGAAAAATCTGAAATTAAACACGTTAACATATATTACTCACTATAAATTTAAAAAAAAATCAGTTTTTTCTTAAAGCATGCCAAGGACAGAGTTAGTCTCTAAAACTAGTTTGTAACTGGTTCCAGAGTCTTATTGCATGAATAGTAAAGGACGACGTAAAAAAAAAGAGTGGTGAACTGAGAAGGCTTATGAACAATTTCTGTTTGAGATCGGAAAGACGCTAAAAATACCCTCTAATGCAAGAGAGTATATCACGATTATATTAATTTCATATTGAGTCTCGTTACATTTAAAACTTTAAAAGACCTGATGGGATTTATTCGCCAACAATGCGAACTGGAAATGGTTCACAGCAAGAGAATTTTGTATCGTCATCAATAATTCTCGCAAGAGCGTATTCCCTCAAAGGCAAATTCATAACTCACGAATATTGTTTACGCCACCATTCGGCAAGGCTCTCAAAAAACCGGTATCATGGTGATTAAATAAATGATGTATTAAATTATACGAGATGCCATGGACACAATGAAGATTTCGATCGCTAAATAGATGTAAAAGATCCGTTAACTCTTACGGCTATAGATATGATAGCAGATGAATTAAAATTAATTATAAATGTGGTGCATTCCATTTGGAGCTTTTATATTTTGATCGATTAAAAAAGTTCAGTGGTGTCAGGTATCCAGCACAGATATTATGGTAACATATATGGTTTGGCAATGTATTTTTTTATTTTACATCGCTTCACTCTTGCTTGAGAAAAATAGGTCATGATTCTTGTATAGGATGTGATACAGATTGACGTCGTGCACCGAGCTAGGGTTTTTTTTTTAAATCTCAAGAGGGCTTTGTTTTTAAATCTATAAATGGGAATTTATAAGCGGACGACCTTTGTAGCCTAATAGAAAGACGCTTGATTCCAAACGAGGGTTTCGTGATTTAAATAAAAATAAATGCCCCAATTTAGTTAATATGTTCGTACTAGACTCATTGCCTGTTTTGAGACAGTCGAAATTTACATTTCAACACACATAAACAATCCCACGAGTGCAAGTGCACTCATGAGGTGATAACTCTCAGCAAAAAATATATCGGCACAAATTCATTGGAACACCAAAAAGATAGAAAAAATTACATCTATCACTTATCCTACTTTTTTTTTTAAGAAGTATCGATATTTACATTAACATTTCGACTTCAAATAGTTTTCTTCTCTCTTCGATTATTATTTTTATAAATTCTGTATAAAATATCACTAATGAGAATAGATGTAATTTTAAAGATTTTATGACTAAGTTTTATATAAACATCTTTTTACAACGTATAAATAATGTTGATATTTTTATGAGCTGCGATGCTGTGAGTTCAGCGGTTAATGGGATTATTGTTTATCAAAAAAGGTGTTAATTTTACCAAGTCATCAAATCACGAAGACCTATATAAACGGTCATTTGACGCGAACAGGTATGGTAAAAATTAAATTGACACCTTACTCCACGAACCGATTAAAGTTTTATGTCTGGGAACGTTTCGTCGATAGTAAAATGTAAATTGAATTTGATATTTTTAAGTTACAATAGCTAAAATTATATTTGAGTTGAATAATTTATAGGAGCTAGAGAAATGTATGTTTTTAATGGTGCCAAAGAGATCATATATTTTTAATTGATTCCTTGGTTTGAACACATTGAAGGTGGTAAAGTTAATTGTGGAATTTCCTTAATAATAATACAAAAAAAAACGACAATTACATGTACATATTTTCGTTTAAAGAGCAATCTCCTCAAGGGCTCTCCAACTAGGGATTCTAACCCATTTTATTAACAGATTAAAAATATTTTTAAAAAAATAAGAAGGGAAGGAATTGAATAAGATACTTCCCGCATCTGCACGTGTTTGGAAAAACATATTTGGTAAGAAAACCGCGAAAAACTTACCTACAAAGAAATATTGGAAGATTTTCCAATATGTGATAGTAACACAATCGACTTCAGGTGGAGTATAGTGTTCGTATGAAAAACAATAATACATAAATGATGACGAACTCCGTTATTTAGTTGGTAAGCCGTCTGTCTTTCAGCCCGGGGGTCGCGGGCTAGATTCCCGTTGGAACAAACATTGTTTTAAAGATTGATTCCAGTCTGGTCACCTAGGCCTCTTTAATATTTGAGTATTGTATTGTATCACACTTTCGTTGTATACAGTATAATCTAGCTGGCTTATTGCCATGTGAAAATATTTTCCAATCAACCAGAAGATGTTAAAGAGGTCTAAGTGAAAAAAATATTGAAATCCATTTAAAAAAAATCTGGTTTCCAGCGGCAATCAAACCCGTAAGCTCCGGGCTGGGAGACAAGCGTCTTTCAACTAGGCCACGGAGGTCGTCATCTTTCAGGTTGATAAGAAAATATTGGCACATAGTTATACACCCGCAAGGTTAAAATTGTACAAAAGTGCAATTCAATATGATACATACGAGTAGATGATACAGTGGCGGGCTAGCCCAGTGGATTTATTTAATGATTCTGTAAGAACAAATATATTAAGACATGGTTTTTTTTTTAATTTCATTTAGTATTTTAACTACGCAGAAATAACAATAAAATTAGCACTATGAACACGCAATCTGGAGCTTATTTTAAACTATAGAAATCAAGGTTTATTCTCAAAGTACATAACTAAAAATCTAGGGGGTATTAAATTTATTTTCCAAAGTTCAAACAAGACTTACATTTATTATTAGTATGTTAAATTATTGAATCATTGATCACACTTTTTTTTTTAAATTTTATAAGCATAATTATTTTGGTCTTTTCATAATTGGTATCCTAGCGTGTCATTGATTTTTGGAACATGTTTTTGATCGTGTCAATAAAAATACTCCGCTTTTAGTTAAAAATAATAAGAATGTCATAAATATATATAAAACAATGAGTTAACTAAAAACGGCAATATACGATACATAAAACAACTAAAGGTACATTTTTTTTACCTTATATGTTTTATATTTCTCAGTCCACATTTAAAATTTGGTAAAAATGCTTCAATAAAATATTCAACATTTTTTTTAAAACGGATATATTATTTAAACATTTATACCAAATTGTATAATTATAGTACACACATTTTAAAGCATCTAGTAAATTGGACCAGTTAAAAAGCTTTCAACATACTCGTACATGTATAATAATTATGCTAAAAGCTAAACAACCCCAAAGAAAGGTCCAATAATTAATTTATTTGTCTAGACCCTCTCCAAACCAAGTTTTTACAACTTTTTTTTTAATTTCAGCCCGAGGCTGCATCTATCTTGAGTGGCCTCAATAAAACCCCTTTTTTAATTTTTAACTAGGTATTTACATACATAAAACATAACTTCTAAGAATATAATTGTATAATTACGCTACACAAAAACAACTGACAGTATAATTAGTTCATTATGAGAGGAGATTTATTGTTCTTAGAAATTATAAGGTTTATAGCGAATTCATAGATTCCTTATTTTGTTCTAAAACATAAACATTGTAAAAAAAGTCATGTTTTTAACAAAATAATATGTAATAATTATCTTCTTTACTTAGCCAATATTTCAAATTCATCAAGTTTGACGGTTTCCGTATATGATTTAATGTATAAAATATTCAGTTTAAACTAATTTAACAAAATATCTCGTAATCGATTAAATGGCTACTCGTATATATTGAAAAAAGGAAAAAAATATCCGAGAATCTTAAAAAATCAAACGTACATTCCATCACGCCCCCACCTTGAGATAAGCTGACCGAACAGATCTTCAAACATACTCCCTCCGCCTCTACCACATCTACATATCTTTTCATACAGTTTGTTATAATTCGTTTACTCCTTACTCTTCCTTCTCAAATTTTTTCACTCACTTGGTTCAGCCATATCTTTCTCGGTTGTTCTTTACCACTACTCCCACTTATGTTTGTATTGTAATTATGTTTAGTCAGTCCTTCGTTTCTCATTCGTTCATCATGTCCAAACCACCTGATGTTTTAAGTAGGGGGAAATAATGCACCTTTGAACCTTTATTAATTTATCAGTTTTTATCTCACGATCATCTTTAATAATTACATTTCATATTAATAATAATAATAATAAACGGAAAATTTATACAACGCCGTTTAGATAGCAAACTCTCCTCAAAAGCGCTCTAGCTCAGAATTTAAAGCAACACATAAATTTGGATAAGACTTCCCAAAAAGGATTACCCTTAACGTGTTCTTCGCGGGAAGCACAAACGCCTGTGATCTGATCTGTAGCATTCCTTTGTGTATTTTACGTAATGTTTAGTTTATCTCCTTTATTTAATGAGTCTCCTTAAGAGTAATGACTGTTATTTATTATCAGAAAATTACTTGAATGTCATGTTTACTTGGTGGTGTAATCAAATATCAGTGGTTCTAAACAAAATACGCGTTTAAACTTAGAAATTAAAAAACGCCGAAATTGTGCCGCGCACAGGATTCGTGGAATTTGATTTTTAACGCGGTGTACAGGTTAAAGGATTCCTGAAGCTGCACATATCACTAAAAATAACTGACACTGGGAGGAGGTAGATTATTCCACGGTACAGAACCAGCAACAGCAAAAACTCTTTTATAATACTCCACCCTATTGGATTTATTTGGAATAACCAATTTTTTACATGAATACGAAATCATCATTAAAATTCTTCTTCTCTCCAAAGAACATCCTTCATACATAGATTCAAAAGATACACGAAGACATTTCATTAAAGGACTTGAATACAAAGAGACAAAGTTTAAAATCAATCCGTTCGCAATACTTAGCCAGCGGAGATTCTTTTAGATGTGGACCAATATAGCAATATTTATGACGACCATGTAAGTATATCAGCCTAGCAGCTGCATTGAAAACAGACTAGAGTCTAGAAATGTGTGAATCAGGCTAACTAGAAAAAATAAAGTTGTAATAATTCAGACGCGACCCAATAAATTAATTCGATTACAGTTTTTCTTTCCTTTGTTGGAAGAAATCAACGTACAAATTTTAACTCTCTAAGACTAAAGAAACCGTATAACCAATTTGTCCATCGAAGGAGAGTTTGTTTTCAAGACAGACACCAAGAAATGTGATATAAATAAACATTTATTCCATCATACTTCGACATATCATATCCTCTTTTCATTAACTCGCGTACAGCTTTGTTGATACCAATACACTGGTGTAATTAATACGTTTAGGAGATCTCGTTATTATTGTGTATGAATATGTCTTTTAGTTTAAAAATCCGCATTGTCATAAAATGTGTAATCAGTTTATAAATAATTTTTAGTTTTCTCATATTGTCATAAAATGGGTAATCAGTTGACTTTGTTTATCTTCTTTTAAAGTTTTATATATCATATTACTTGATCCAACTATATTTTAATTAGTATTCCTCTACCACGTCTTCCACTCACGTGATTGTTGGAAATAAAATATTATAATATGCTATTCATTACAAAGATGATATTAAAAATAAAATTATTCAAAAACTTGAGTATTCAGCACATCAGAATACTTAATGCCTAATGTGGAGGTTTTGTTACATCCGCTAGTTCTTCTTATTTGCCGTTTCTATGTAACGAGACGAAGATTCGTGATCTGCCTCAAACCATGGGAACACCGCTAATCTTATTGCTCTCACACTCAGAGATGGATTTGGAAGAGAAGAGTTAAAAATTTCTTCAAAGCCATGTTATATTGAGGATTCAATTTCAACAAATTCAATTTAAAAGTATGTAAAGTTCGAATTGCAAGAGCTTATATTTTTATATTTTTATATCAGTATTAGAGTGTTTCTTTAAGAGAGTATCAATGTACGAGTAGTATATCATAATTGCAGAGTATCTTTTAAATTAGTTATTTATTTTAAATAACTAAAAACAATTGATTTTTAAAGTTCGTTTAGTAAGATTGTAAGTACCAATATTGATTTGAGGGAATTAAATTTGAACGTTGAAAGGGAAAATAACGCTGCCGAGTAAATGGAATGAGTAAGCGAGCGATGAGAAAAATATGTGGTTTATCGGTATACATACAACAGCATAAAGAATATAACATCGACCCGTGTGACTTAGTTGATAAAACACTTGTATCTTAATTCAAAAGTTACGTGTTCGATTGCTTTGGTTTCACTTTTTTTTAAAGTATCTTTCAGGTTTTTACTTCAGGTATCTCAAACAATCGGTAAAACCGAAAATATCTCACAAGAAATCACTGAAAAATGTTTTACTTCTTGCAATTAACAAGTAAATATAAAACGTTATATCAAAAATTGTTAAAAACGCACCGTGCAACTCTTTGTATACAACCAACGATCAAAAATACTTGCAACGTTTTACAATAACATACTTATAGCAGTAGAATCAATTCACGAACATCTTTTTATTATTGCTTTCCTCTCCGAAATACGACGCTTCTAAAACTTAAAGAAACAATCCGCCAATAAATTATTAAAACTTCCTGTGGCAATTCCATACATTCACCTATTCCATATTTCATGTTTATTATAAAAGTTCTGACACACCGCTGACTTAAACATGTTGAAATGATTTGTTCCGAAATTTATTCATTGTGTGGGCAAAATGTTGATGTACGATTATCGTCGATTACAAATTTTTGTATAATTTATTTTCGAGATACGACCACAGTGTCATTTTTTATATTTCATATGAAGTACGATCTAGTACTAACTTTTGTTTTTGCATATTTTATTATAGATACGAAACGTGTAGGATTTTATTTCTTTCTATAAATCTTTGAGTGCACTTTGATAATATAAATTTTTATTCATTACATTTTTTGATAATTTATTTTAAAAATACGACCACATTGTAAACTTATTTTATATGATAAACGATTTTTGAAATATTAATGAGTACAAGTATTGTTTTCTTGTATGTATTTTACATGATTAATTTGAGATATGTGGGAATTTATTCAATGTAAGATTTCTATATATAAATTAATTTTGATTCATTGTGAAAGTTATCGCCAAGGTTAGCAAATATATTTCACTGATACATTCATATACTATGCTCAAATGATTTTTCACTGTTATATGCTCGAATGATGTTTAAAGATGTTGGCTAATCTTTGAAGCATTGCTGATAAACATTTCATAGAAATAATTTTAATATTTTCCCAAACAAAAGACGTTGCATTACGGGACTCAGTTGCCTGGTAAACAGTAACATTTTTACTTATTTTGAAATCCTTGTTATAAACACACATGAGCTGTTTTTTTTATTTATGACTGGTGCAATTAACCTTATACAAATAATAATAATGAACATTAGTGAGTGATTCGTACATTACAAAAAGACAGAATATATAAAAAAAAATGGTAAAACATTTGAAAACAATTACAAAAAAGTACCAAGAATTAAACATACAAATTTATGTAACACTGCACCAAACCGGGTATTACTCTTGACATCAATGTGAATGGGGAATATAGATGCGTACAAACCGAAATCAAAATGTGTATACCACAAACACTCAAAGGTCAAAATGGTTCCCACAACACACAATGTCTCAAGATGCCGATATATAAATTTGAAATGATTTTTTTTTTAAATTACAAACCCAAAAGACGAATTATTGAACAAATCGAAAACAAAATATAAATTTTTAAATACAGCGCTCTAGAATAAATCGATATATTCATTTCATTACACACTCAATTTTTTACATGTTTTGTTATATTCGTCAAAGATTTTTGTTGAATTGAAAATAAAAAAAACAAAAATCATTTAAATTGTTTAAAACTGCAACAAACAGACCACTTTAAAATTGCAGAAGGAACGTAATAGACCGTTAAAAAAAGATTAATAATTCTTATCTAAAGTGCTATAATTTCATTCACAAGATATCAAATGACACGACATAAATGACGATATTGTTTTGAAACGTATTAAAATAGGATAAGCATTGATAATTCTATGTATAATACATTATTTGTATATAACAATCGACCTCCGTAACCAAGTTGGAAATACTCTTCACATTTGAACAAAGGTTTCTGATTCGATTCTCAATAAAAAAAAATGATTATGGTCTATTTTTATGGTTAGTTGGAAGAAATGTTCATACAGCATAAGGCTACCAAGTGTTGTATACAACAGAAAAGTAATTAGATGAAAATGTAAATCAGTAATTGAGAAACCTGTAGACCACATACCAGGGTTAAAAATAAATAAAGAGATTAACGCTTTAATTATTTTTAACATAACATATTTAGTACGAAAAATTAATCATTAATTATATAAGCAGCTACAGAGAATATAGAACTTATACAAATAAAACAATATAACTTCAACTACGGTTGACAATTAAACAGAACTATTCCGAAGCATTGTTATTCGAAAATACACGTGTTTTTAAACATGGGTTTTGATTTCTTTTTGATACCAAGATTTTTTTCTAAAAAAGGGTTCAAGTCTGCTTAACTTAAGGGGGTATTCTACTCTATAAATATAAAAGAATTTTTTGCGTATTTATAAAGTTTAGATCTTTAAGAATATGTTCTCAAAAATATTTTTTTAAATTCTTAATATTTACGGAGTTATAGCTATAAATGAGGCAGCAATTACGCCGCACAGGTATGACTCAGACAATAATCTGAAAACTTAAAACGCGTTTTTCTTGAAACTACTTTTTTCGACCTGGTCGGCATAAAATCACAAGTTCTATCCAACCGATTGCCTTAAAATTTGGTATAAAACTTAAATAAATATTTTTATATCGTCCCTATTTTGGAAAATTCTAAACTATTTTTTTTACTATTTAAAAAAAATCAATATTTCAAAAAAGGGTAAAATTTTTTTTCTGATAACCGAAATTTTATAATTTTTTTTCTTTTGTACCAACTATAACGACATTATTTACCATTAAGAAACTGTGTATGATTTTTGTTTTAAATTTACGAAAAGGCTTTAATCATGTCGACCAGTTTACCCACTTTATTACGACAAGATAGCTGATAACATCTTATTAATAAACAAACTGTACAAAAAATGCATAGAAAAATGTATTTTAGTTTTTTTTATTAAGTCTAGAGTAAAATACATCCTTAAGTTCTTGAGTAACATTTTTCTGGTTAGTCTGAAAATATTGTCACATGGTAATAAATTCTCTAGGTTATACTATACTCAACTAAAGTATAATACAATACAATACAATACAAAGCATGCGTCTTAATAATAATAGTAAAAATACCATTTATATGCCATTTAGAGAGCAGATTCTCCCTTCAGGATCTTTCAAATAATTCAAGGATCATTCTCCTTTTCATAAATATTCTAGAATATAATGTTGCCGTCAATTCAGCCTTAACATCCGAAAGAAATCAAAAGGTATTAGCTCAAGTACAGTAATAAAGTAATTTTTGACAATGTGAAAGTTTAAATAAAACCCCATTATCCTTTTATTTCCTTTGTGAAGCATAATAGACGTACTAAGGAGGCAATAAAAAAATGAATTCGTGAGCAAATAAGTGCACAAATCATTTAATATTACCAATAACACAGACTGAATGCCACACTATATAATAAAAACAGGTAATAATTGGCGGATATAGACATTTTCCGTTTCCAAATCTCCTATTCCAAGTCTCTGTGTAACATTAAGGTGTTTGTAAAAGCCTCATTAACATTCAGGAGGCCTTTTTAAATGCTAAAGCATCAGGTCGGAACGAAAACCTTTTATTTCAAATTTAACATTTTCAGTTTTTTTTGTGTATAACGTATAGAATTTTGTTACAATAACAAGGCCATGGTAAAAATATTAGAATCTCAGATTTATTGCTCACTTGTGAGATGCTATATTGTTTTCAAAGAAACAAAAGGAAAATAAATGGAGAACTGATAGAAAGTTGATTAATTTTAGAGATTTGGATACATAAACTATTTGTATGAGTAACCTTATTAAAATGCTTTTTATTGGTGTAATAAACAGTACTTTTATAAAACAATTTTTAATAATCTCGCATTAAACTAAATTTTCTTTAAAATCAAAATATACATTTTCGAAACATACGAGGGTCATCCAGAAAGTAAAGTTACAACATTTATGTAGGATCAAAAAATGCTTGTATTTAATTAAAATTCACAGGGTACTTTACAAATATATTAAACTATTTTTCAACGTAATTGCCGTCGAGATCGAGATATTTTTGTAGTCGGGGCACCAGCTTTTGTATGCCAGTGTCATAGACCTCCGCTGCCAGCTCTTTCAACCACTTCTTCACAGCTTCCTCGACCTCCTGATCGTTGAAAAATTGGTCGGGTTTAGTGACACGCCCACGTCTCATCCTCCGTCACGATAGAGTCCAGAAAAGCTTCTCCGTCCTGTGCAAAACGATCCAAAAATTCACGCGCGGCGGTCACGCGATTTTGACGGTGCTCCGGTGTGAGCATTCTGGGCACCCATCTCGCACACAACTTCTTGTAATCAAGTTTTTCTAACACAATATTACCAAAAAGACTTCGAGAAATGTCAGCAAATTCTTCGTGAAGGTCGTCAAGCGTCACACGGCGGTCATTTCACACTTGTTCTTCAATTTTTTGCACAAATTTGTCAGAAATCCCTGCCTTGCCTCGTCGTGAGTATCAGTACGGCCTTCTCTGAACAACCTAACCCACTTCGTGACATGTTGTTGACTCATCACATAACTACCATAAACTTTCACGAGCTTCCGATAGATATTCGCGGCGGTATTGTTCTGCAAAGTCAAAAAACTGATAACCGCGCGGGTATCGCACGGACGAGAGTTGGTGGGAGCGCACGACGACCTCTCCGTCGGAAGAATTTACTGTGACTGAACAAAATGGAGAACAAACACGCGGAACCAAAAAAACTGACCGTTAGGATCCCCCCTAGATGCCAGGTGCACTAACTTTAAAACAAAACGTTTCCCCCGGCCTCAGGAGCCCTTGTAATTGTAGTTTCTGGATGACCCTCGCATACAATTTAGTGAAATAAATTAATTGTGTGAATAACAAGATGTCACTTATTTATGGACATGGATATGTGATTTGAAGAACTTTGTGTTATATTTTGTAATTTATTTTTAACAAACACTGTTTATTCCACTTTTTATTTTATTTTTTATGACGGTATAACCCTACCGGTTTCAAGGCTTTCACCTCATCTTCAGGGGAGCGTAAACAAGACTAAATGCTGTTCAGACTGGCACCGATATAGACACTTCAACGGTTGGAGGCGGGAGGGGTGAGAGGAAGGCTAGGTATAATTTCGGCCAAGAGCGGGGAGATTTTGGGGAAATAACTATTCAAAAGATGCTCTGATCGGTATACTGACTTAGAAATTTCTAGGGCCTCTAATCTGTCCAATCTATTTCCGTTGTCGTTAATATGTAAGAATTTGGCATCATCGATAGAAAAAGTATGATTCTCACGGTGACAATGATTAGCCATTTCAGAATAAATTAGAGGATTTGTTAAAGCAGATTGGTGTTCACGAAATCTCTTTTCAAAAGATCTTCCTGTCTTTCCTATATAGAAATTATCACAGTCAGCACATAAAAGTTTATACACACCGCTGTTGTTAAGTATTCCATTTTTGCCTTTCCCATTAAATAAGAGTTTCCGGAGATTAAAGTTAGTGTAAAAAGCTGGCTTTATGTGACTTGGAATATTTTTGGTTATTTCATTTGATATATTTTTTATAAATAGGACTTTGCTCCATTTATAGGTATGCTTATAGGTGTCGTTAAATATATAATCTTTTATAAGTTTCTTTTTTGTTTTGTTTTTTAAAAGTGAATCAATGAGGCTTCCAGGATAGCCATTATTTGTAGCAATTTTTTTGATGGTTATTAATTCCTTTTTAAAATTGTCGTCGGTTAATGGGACACTGAGCAATCTATGAAGCATACAGTTAAAGGCGGCGAATTTATGATTATTAGGATGGTTAGAAGTTGCTGGAATTATAGAGTCTGAATAAGTATTTTTCCTATATATATCAAAGTCAAATGTGCCTTTTTTCCGAGATAATGTTAGGTCCAAGAAATTTAATTTTCCGTCCTGTTCTGTTTCTAATGTAAATTTTATAAAACTTTCTATAGAATTTAAATATTTAAGAAAATGGTGTAATTGTCTATCGGTACCCGTCCAAACACAAAGAATGTCATCTGCATATCTAAACCAGCACAAAACATTTTTGGTTAACTTAAACTTACTCCTAAAAATACATTTTTCAAAATAGTTCATAAATATTTCACTCAGAAGGGGAGACAGCGGTGAGCCAATAGCTAAACCATTCGTTTGTTTATATATTTTATTGTTGAAGTTAAAATAATTTTGTTTGATGCATAAGTCCATCAGTGAAATCAATTCCGAATTTTTAACAAGGTCCTTACTTTTGTCATTTATGATATTTTTTGCGAGCTCTAAGGTTCTCCAAATATTTATGCATTTATTTTATAAAGCTTACATATACAGGGTAAACCCATTTTCATATAAAAAGAATTATGTACAATACATTATCAAGAAATAACTGTTAAGCCGAAACGACCAACTCTCATTTCTAAGAAAGCTCAAAATATGTTATATTCTTTATAAAATATTTTCTGAAATGTTCAATATGTCAATATCCGAGGCCTTATTCAAAAGAGACAACCCGTTTTAAAAACGAAGAGCACTAGGCCAGTTAGTTCTACTTATTGTCAGTCTAAATATATCCATCAGTATTTCTGTACCTCGAATAGTTGTCAGAAATCGTATATTTTTCAACGTAGGTAGTTGAAAAATAAAATAAATGTTTTTGCATTCGTTTTGACGATAGCATTGGATGACTCATCCACTCATATGCAAATATACCTATTGCCGACTACCGTAAAAACGATTCGAAAAATATAAACATCGTTTTCTCCTTTCCCTGCGAACCTACGGGAACACTGAAACACAATAAAAATAACCGTTAACAGTTATTCAAACAAGTCCTTGAGCTCTCTCCAATAAATTCATCTTAGGTTTACGTTATGCTGACTGTTCTTATATAAGGTCATGCTTCAGAGAGGTTCGAGTTATCGGTTTTGATCTGAAGACTATTTGCCTACAACAGATTTCGCCGCTCAGCATTTATGATGGGAACATTACAGAGTTGGCAGTCACGACTAACAGCAACAGCACGTGTTGAAACAGTTCTTCAAGCTCTCGAGTAATATGGTTCTTGAATCATTGTTGTTCTGTATATGGACCTTTGAAGACTTATTCAAATAACTTGTCTGAATAGAGAGCAATACCGAACGGAATTCCAAGAATAACCCCAGACTGGCTGCATCTAACTTGTAAGACAATGGAGGAGGGATTAACAACTATGTTTCGATACTATTTGGAGTGGAACAATTATGTACTAACAACACGAATCTTATTGCATAACCTTGTAATACTTCGAACCATATTTAACGGATGAGCTGTTCATAGGTATTTTTTGTTGAACGTTATCAAAAATATTCTTTTTAAAAGATTAATAGCAGATTGAATCGATTTAGAAAAATTGTTTTAAAAAGAGTTGAATCGTCACTCTTAATGTAATGATTTTTTTTTTCTACAAAAATTTAACTTTTTGCAATTTATTTTAAAATGTTAACTTTTTGCAATTCATTTTAAAACAATATTTATTAAAAGTGTTTCTAGTATTATTATACGAGGGTTGCTACTTAAGTTTTGAGACAGACAAGTAAAAATAAATATTTATTATCGAAAATGCCTTTATTGTTTTTCAAAATATTTTCCATGAAGATACACTTTTGCATGCGTTTAATACATTTTCGAAACACTTTTTCCACTCCGAATGAGGTAACTTCAAAACATGCGTTTTGAACGCATCAGCCGCTTCTTCAGCCGTCGAAAAACGTTGACCTCGCAATTTATTTTTGATGTTTGGGAATAAAAAGAAGTCATTGGGTGCTAAATCAGGGCTGTACGGCAGATGACCCATCAATTCGATGTTTTGAGTGCTCAAAAGTCACTTGTTTGAGCCGATGTGTGAGAGGTGCATTGTCATGGTGGAGAATGATCCGTCTTCAGCGGTTGGTTTTCCTCATTTCTCCGAACACTTCTGGCAAACAAATGGTGGTGTACCATTTGAAATTGACCGTACGACGTTCCATTACAGACACTGTTGCGACATGACCATTTATACCGAAAAAACAAGACACCATTTACTTCGAAGTGCTTCGTGCGCGAACAACTTTTGTTGGATTTGGCTCGTCTTGAAAGACCCATACAGACGACTGCTGTTTAGTTTCTGGCTCATATGCATAGATCCATGATTCGTCGCCTGTCACAATGTTATGGACGTCTTTTCAAGCACCGCGATCGAACTTTTTCAACATTTCTTTGGACCAATCGACACGACCCTTTTTTTGAGCGATTGTCAAATTATGCGGTATCCAGCGCGAACAAATCTTTTTAATGGCCAAATGTTCATGCAATATTGAATGTATGCAAACGGAACTAATACCCAAACATGCCTCAATCTCACAATAAGTCACATGACGATCTTGCAATATCAGTTCACGCACAGCATCGATGTTTTCTGGCACAACAACCGATTTTGGATGACCTTCACAAAATTCGTCTTTGAGCGAACTACAGCCACGATTGAAATCGGAAAGCCCGCGAAACTCAGTGGCCCGGGATGGTGCTTCATTACCAAAAGTCAAAGCGAGTTGATCGGCACACTGTTGTTAAGTCTACGTCGAAAATCATAAAAAAATCATAGCACGAAAATGTTCACGATTTAATTACATTTTTGACCGAGATCAATTTTTTAAGTAAACAAAACCAATAGTACTCGTATGACGAAACATTCTGAGCACGTATACCATTGAAAACGTCAAACTTTACGATGCTGATGTCAGGTTTGACGTATCTACACTGGTGTTGCCATATCTCAAAACTTAAGTAGCAACCCTGGTATAAGTATTCCGCTCTTGTCAAACCTATATTTTTTTAAATATTTCAAAATATGTATTGCAGAGATACACACATGATAATTTTAAGGCTCGGAATGCATCCAAATTCCGGCAATTCAGTGCTACGAGTATGTCCGAGCTCAATATCCGAGGCCCTATTCAAAAGGGTCAGCCAAAATAAATGACGTTGTTTCATATGAAAAGATACAAATCTCAAAGAAATTTCAGTTTTTGTAAAAGTGTGTAATTTCCGTGTATAAAATATTCATACACATTTATTAAGCAGGTTTTGACGTTTTACATCATAAATAACGCCAATGCGTTTCAACTACACTTTTGTCTTAATTCATTGAAATTTTAGCATTTTACTCCGAAAAATAAGTTTTTTTGTTAGTCAAAAGTAATAAAATTCGTTCAAACTAGAAACTATTGAATTTTCGCAAAACAAGAGTTTTGGGACGAAAAACATAAACACACATTGAACAAACAATAATTCTGTTGTGATTTTGTGCATATATTCGTAAACTTGGCCGTCAATGGCAGTTTTTCGAGTGAAAATTATAAAATTTCCGACTATTACTAACAAATGGTCATACATACTCGTATTTAGCAGGTTATTACGTTTTATAACATAACTAACGCCTATGCATTTCAATCACACATTTGTCACGTGTCATTGATAATTCTAGCATTTTTGTACGAAAAATTGGTTTTTTGTTAGACAAAATTCATTCAACCTGTAAATTTTGGACACAAAATATTTAAATTTCGCAGGTTTGGGACAAAAACATGAAAACACGTGGAACAAATAATAATTCTGTGGTGATTTTGTACATAAATTCGTAAACTTGGTCGTCAATGCCGATCTCTCGGGTGAAAAGTATATAATTTCCGTCTATTACTAACAAATGGTCATACATATTTAGCAGGTTATTATGTTTTATATCATAACTAACGCCTTTGCATTTGAATCACACATTTTTCATGTTTCATTGATAATTCTAGCATTTTTGTATGAAAAATTGATGTTTTGTTAGTCAAAATTCATTCAAACTAAAAAAAAATTACCCAAAATATTGAAATTTTGCAAAATTTGAGGTGTGGGACAAAAACATGAAGACACGTTGAACAAAAAATTATTCTGTGGTGATTTTGTGCATATATTCGTAAACTTGTTCTAATTTCCGTCTATTACCACGAAATATTCATACGCATTTATTAAGCATGACCTCCAAAAGTCTTGTAAAATTAAATAACTCAAATGTAAGAAGAAAAGGTAACTACTAAGAAAACCATATATACTGCGTAAGAAGAGCATGAATGCAAAATGAGGCGAATGAAATATAACTTGATAAGAACATTCACTGTTTTGTTCTCTTTCCAACAGACAAACACCGTGATTGTGTGCATATAAAATAAATCTTAATTATAAAGATTTCTTGCCGATTTTTTTTTTAGTTTTAGTTACATTATAAATCTCAATAAAAATGTGTGTTATTTAATAATAACCCCATTGACACCTTTGAGTTTCTCGTTAGATTTCCGACAGTGTCTGAGCGATGAACCTTTTTTTTCTATTCAGTAATTCTAAAATCTTTACGCTTGATGTAATGTTTTTCCCTTGACAATAATTAGACTGATTTTATTGTATACAATTGAAGCGTTAAATAGTGTGTTACGTGTATTATATTGAATAACACTTTCGTTGAATAAGTTTTTTCATAACTCATTCTTACTATATCTTCTTATAACACACGCAACTATCGAACTGTTATCTTTTATTTTAAAATTGACATATTCAATAATTCGAAAAAAAAAAGTAAGATAATTCTGTAAGTTGTTTCATCTAAACAGTTAAAACTCATTTGATATTTTATATACAGGTAGTCGTCGACTTACGACCGCACTCGGGTCCGATAAACAGGTCGTAAGTTGATCTAGTCGTAAGTCGGCTTATGCAATAATTTCCGTACATATGTAAATTATAGTGCGTGATGATATTATAAGACTGTTTTCTGTGTTCTTGTTATAATCAGTGTATTACCACTTTCTTTTTTTAATTGTTTTTCGAGTTTGTCTTTATCATATCATATCAGCATGCAGCTGATATTCGAATATCTTTACGTTTTGCTTTGTTTTTTATTTTTACATTTGTTAGGAGTAAGTAAAAAATTATGCTTCAGTAAAATTAGTTAAATATTATTGTATATTAACAAAACATATGAAAATACAAAATACAGGTGTTTGTTATACATATAAACTTTTTATTTGCCGCTTGTTTATTTTTTGCATAAACATGGTGAGCTTTGTCTGGATTGTTTCTTCTTCTCCTCGTATATTTCACGATATGGGCGAAACACGTCGTGGGCCATTCGTTCAATCCTTGCAAATCGTTCGATGTTTGGGTCCATTTTTTTAAAATGTGCGAGAAGTTTCATTCTCCTTTTTGTAGATATCTCGGAAGGACTTAAAAATGCTTATAACAAGACGACACATCCTTATTGAACGAAGCCGCAGCTAATACTGACCGCGATGCACACAAGCGCATAGTAATACAATATGTAGCGTACATGGACTGCTAGCGCCACACTTAGCGCAGGCGGATAACCGATCGCGGATTGTGGTCGTAAAGTCAAACAGTCGTAAGTCGCGTAGGTCGTAAGTCGACTACTACCTGTACTGGGTATGTTTCATTTTAAACATTGTATGTATCTTATTAGTTTTGATC
Organism: Odontocerum albicorne; assembly: GCA_949825065.1. Classification (NCBI taxonomy): domain Eukaryota; kingdom Metazoa; phylum Arthropoda; class Insecta; order Trichoptera; family Odontoceridae; genus Odontocerum; species Odontocerum albicorne. The sequence goes on from OX463851.1 coordinate 28,909,936, forward strand.
TGTATTTGTAAGTTATTTAAAACATTAATTAAATATGCAGAATTCTATATAAAATAAAAATATTTTTTATAATGTATATCTTAAAAAAGTTTAATTTACCATAATTCATTTTTAGCATGTTCACATTAATATGTTTATCGACAATCACACTAAGTAACCTGGATTTCTTGTGGATTTAATTCATGATTTGTTTCATTCTTTCCCCGTTTTGCAACTTAATCCGTGCTTTTCTAAAGCTTATATCCTGATTATACATCTTAATTTTTAGAGCGCTTTTTAGCAACGCAACAATAGCGATATACATAAATATCCAATATTTTTGTTTCAGCTGATTAAACCTGCCGATTGTCTTGGAACTTGGTCCCTTTACCAACAGAGCTTTGGGTTTGATCTGTCAAGATTTTGAACTTACTGAGGTGCAACAACTTACGCACAATAAACTAATACACCCACATACGTCTTCCTTCAACAGCATAACTGACAAACAAACAGTTTTTTTTTCTATTAATAATATAACCGGTTAACTCCGGGTAGGAAGTGTAATCCTCTTACTAAATGCTTTTAAATTTATCATGTTTTCAAACTACATGTTTTTTTCAATTTGGAACTGAAAACTTATCATAAATCATTTAGAATAGAACAATGATTCAAGTAAAATATTGTATATAATAAATATTTTTTAATACAAACTAAGATTGAAAACTCAACTGTCAAAATCGTATTGGACATGAAGGCTTCATTTTAATTATAATTCTTAACTGACATCCTGACATCAAGATAAAAATAGCAAGTAATGCAGTAACTACAAAATAATAAAAGTGATAGAGTTATAATTATCAGTCAATCATGATTCAAAAATAAAAATAAATTCACTTTTTGTATAATACCTTCGTAAGTGAGCGATATTTACGGACATTGGTACATGAAATAGCTATTAAAAATTTCGTTTCGTCATCCTGAAAACCAAAATATAATAGATTATAATATAGTGGCTTGTTATTGTCTTTGAAAAGATAACATTTAATTATTTTCCTATAATCTGCGTTGTAATGTTCGTAAAGCCGTTTTTATACTTTTGATTAATGAATGCGTTATTGTTCGTTACCTAAGTGTTTTTAGCATATGGTTAATTTTAATACTACTTTAACATATTTAACTAATTATAATTCTCCCCTCAGAAATGCAAGTTCTTATGTTACGATTTCGTTGTATACAGTACAACTTTATTGCAATGAGCGTATCTTTCACAACCAATCAGAAAAATGTAAATGAAGCTTGAAATGAAAACGAAACATATTTAATAATTTTTATTAAAAAAGACAATGTATACAGCACCGTTCAGAAAGCGGACTCTCCTCAAGGACCCTCTTACTTGGGACTCGAACCCATATTATTGAAGGATTTAATGTGTAACAAAACAAATATATATCAAGGTTGAGTTTAATGATAAGAAGGCTTTCATTATGTCAGGTACTTCATCGCATCTTCATTTGTTTAGAAAAACACATTTGGTAAGAAAATCGCCAAAAACTTGTCAAGGGAAGACGAACTACAAAAAAACCTTTAAAAATCTTTCGATATGCGATAGTATTACATTCGACATTAGGTTAGGTTAGGTTAAGCCAAAAACTTATCAAAGGAAGACGAACTACAAAAAAATCTTTAAAGATCTTTCGACATGCGATAGTATTACATTCGACTTTAGGTTAGGTTAGGTTAAGCCAAAAACTTATCAAAGGAAGACAAACTACAAAAAAACCTTTAAAGATCTTTCGATTTGCGATAGTATTACATTCGACTTTAGGTTAGGTTAGGTTAGGCCAAAAACTTATCAAGGGAAGACGAACTACAAAAAAAACCTTTAAAGATCTTTCGATTTGCGATAGTATTACATTCGACTTTAGGTTAGGTTAGGTTAGGCCAAAAACTTATCAAGGGAAGACGAACTACAAAAAAAACCTTTAAAGATCTTTCGATTTGCGATAGTATTACATTCGACTTTAGGTTAGGTTAGGTTAGACCAAAAACTTATAAAGGGAAGACGAACTACAAAAAAATATTTTTAAGATCTTTCGATATGCGATAGTATTATATTCGACTTTAGGTTAGGTTAAGTTAAGCCAAAAACTTATCAAAGGAAGACGAACTACAAAAAAAAACTTTAAAGATCTTTCGATATGCGATAGTATTATATTCGACTTTAGGTTAGGTCAAAAACTTATCAAGGAAAGACGAGCTACAAAAAAAACTTTAAAAATCTTTCGATATGTGATAGTATTACCTCGATATATCTCGACCCTAAAGCTCATTGTAACTACCATTATTTTCACTCAGATATGACGCCAACGGAGAAATCTCTTTAGGCAGTCCCTTTTTCGTCACAACGTGACGTCACGCTCATTGAAAATAAAGACTATTTCGATCTTCTAGTGTAGATCACACTGGATGGGGACTTATTTTGTCCCCTATAACAGATTGAGTGCTGGTGGAATCGAAATAACTTATCTAGAGAAAAAAAAATACTGAAACTTTTACCGACATTCGGTTTAATAAAACTGAATAAAACAAATATAGATGAATTGTTTTATTCAGTTTCAATTCGATTCTTCTTAGTTTCTATTAAACAGTTTTCAAGATGGAATTATTCTCATAATCATCCTTAAGGATTCAATCTCGAATCATTCTGACTTAGAAGAAATCTGGAAATTCGTTTTACTTGGCTCACGAAATTTTCTAAATTCTTTGATAAAAATAAACAATTCGAGAGATGACTACTCACGCGTTTATTTGCATTACAGTAAGACTATGAAATTTACGAGTTTATAAACTAAATTAAGAATACATAAGTTGATGTCAAGTTTTATTTTCTAATTTCTAGTGTTTATCGGTATTGGTGTTTTAAGCAACCACCCTTTAACAAGTGTGAATTAACTTAGTATGAATTTTGGAAGTTATGGTTATTAAAACATGATCTAAGAGTGTGTGTGTAATTAAACTAAAACCAAATAATTAGAGTAAATTAAGGACATTTTGTATCTTGAAAGCATGTCCACATTGGATGGCCCCGTGTATTGCGATATAGAAATAATAGTAGCAGCCGGCAATAGATAGAATGGTGAATATATAATACAATGTGTTTACCGACCGGAGAATTTTAAAGGAAGCAAAACTAGCTGTTTATAATTGAATCTTGGTCTCAATATTAGGATATGCAAACGAAACTGAGATGAGGTTAAAAAGGGACGAAAGTAAAATAAATGCGATAGAAAAAAGTGTTGTTTATAATGCATGCCAGAAGTTCAAATCGAAAGGAAGATACAACGCTAAAAATGAACAAAAGAGCATTAAGATAGGCAAAGTTTTAGAGGAGCTAGAAAAACTTGGCACTATCAAATAAATCATGTTCTTAAAGTGAGTAGAATGAAATGCTTTTATAATAGAAAAATACACGTGGCGTGTATGAACGTGCCAAACTGTGTCAAGATATAATGTATTGTGGATTTGTTCTCATGGCCTGCCCAAATACGGCATAGCGTTAGACAGGATGATGATGATGGAAGAAATACTTTCTATACCTCGGGTAAAAATTGTTTTTTTTTTCTGCAATGCTAGTTTTTTTTCTGCATTTTATGTTCTGATGAAAGAGTTTAACTTTTATTGTGATTTTACACTTCTCCATGTCACTTTAATACAGCGATCTCAAAACTTATCCCACTGGGCCAGATCCTGTGGCAATCGTTTATCCTGCCCTTTTAACACCTAAACAATGTTCAATAAAAAACTGTTTTTAAAGTAAAAAAATATTGAATTATCTCATTTATTTGTCAATTATACAATGTATCTTATCCGCTCTATCATATGTTTAAAAAAGTTTCTCGAGACAATAAATTGCCTCTAATTTATCCTTAATTATGGTAATGAGCTGTATGTATACATAAGAATGGTATGTCTGTCGTGTTCCACTTTGAAATATTTATATTTTTCAATGTCAAATTTCGAACGCAAGGCGCTTATAGATGTCATTTTAATCATGGAGATTGTCCAGTAAGACCAATGAGTAGGATACTAATTGCATATTTTTGACTGCAGTAATTAATAGTTGATTTAACTCAAGTCGAAAGAAAATACTCGAGAAAGAAGTATAAAATTCGGTGGGTGCAATAATTGAAGTCACAAGATTCACACCATCTTGAATAGAATAATTGGATACGACTTATATGACATTCTGTTTACATACAAATATAAAAAAAAACCACTAGTTAACAAGGTTTTTGTAACAAGGGTGAAAACGGTCATTTTAGGTCAATTTTTGTGTGCTGATAACGAATATGAACTTGAAAATGCTCCATCACGTACCTTTTAAGCGAAAAAGAAATTAGTTTTTGACTGAAACTGAAACTTTTGAAAGATGAAAAGTTCGAAAAAAATGAAGTGTTGAAGAACTAGAAGCTTGGAAAGCTTTTGTAAGAGTTGTTAGTGGTTTCCTAGGTAATAATAAAGCTGACAATTACGAACAGCTTGTACAAGAACTCGTGCAGTTACCAGAATCTAGAATGTCGAATGTCACTAAAAAACGCTTCCCGCTTTTATTCTGCTATTTTTATTTTCTTATGTTACAACATTGTATTTTGTGTCTAAATCTAGTATTTCAGGAATTTATTTATTTTCACTGTTGTAATTACGACTTTTAAAATGCGCAAAAACGTACTTATTTTATTGAAACACTCCCCCTTCTGTTACACAAAAATGTTATGTGTTACAAAATTTTCGCTGTGATTTTAGTAATCAGCAGGGTCGATTTAATAAGAATCAGCTGAGGATACTTGCTCAAATACATTATATTTGCCTTCCGGTACTCTCGCGAGAGTATAAAACTGAGTGCATAGTGCACAGTATACCAGTATGCATCAGTTCCAAGATCGCCAGAGGTGAATATTCATGGCTGATGAAATGAAGATATATGGCGCCTCCGATATGGGGAGCAATCCCAGGAGTAATTACAGATTCCTTACCAAAACCTCTTCGCTCACGGTACCTCCGCGGCTAGTGCAGACTAGTTTACCAATAAACGATATGGCGTGGTGCATCCAAAGATGGAAATTTTCAAAGCTACCGGTATATATACTCGTAGGTATGATATTTGTTTAAGATACACTCCGTATCGAGGTTCTTTGAGATTATTTGTATAATCCCAAAGAACAGCAAAGCATTAATCCATTAGTAACCAACCATGTTTAAAAGTATATAAAATAGTTAAAATACACTTTCTTACCGATTCATTTAAAGGCGTGATAGGGTTTATTTCCACATATTTATAAATTAAATTGAAGTATTTTCTAATTGTTCCAATCTTTTGAGTCAATGCTGTCATTTTCATGTAAATAAACCTGGCGTGTTTAAATCATTTTCTTCTATTGAACTAGTATATATTTTAAATTATTATTGTCGGTATCCATAACAATATCTTAAATATAGAAAATTAAAAAAATATTAGGAAAATTTACATATATCAAAACCAAAGATAAATCTCCACAGCCCCATTAACCAAGCCTTTCGGTTTACAACGAATGGAGTAGGTTCAAAACTCGCGATTCATCATCTTGCTGACAATACCATCTCATATGTAAAGGGGCAACAACACTCTCACAAATGTGACATGTATGTGTATTATTACAAAATGAACGCATTTCCCAGACCATTGGAAATTGAACCCGAAACCCAAGCATCAGAAGTCAAGCATCATCCCAATTAGGCAGTGGAGTGTGAAGATATTGACGTTAACATCAATTGAATAACGTAAAATCAGCTGTACGAACGTCCAATTATAATAATGGGTATTGTCATCGATTAATTAATGCCAAAGTTACGATTTAGTTAAAGAAAAAATGTGAATATTCAATTAAAGAAAGTATTTTCTTCAAACCAGTAAATTATTGTTATGGTTACGATTCATTAAAGAAATATGAATTAATACAAATGAAAGAAATGCAAAGTGTGGTAAATATATCGGATGCAACAGCGTGAGAAACAACCAGCAGAGGAAGCCAATGAGAGTCGCGCTGCATATGCTCAGCAACTACAAAATTTTCGACAAATTCAACAGCAACAAGAAACCACAAAAAGAAACCACAAATTCAACAACAACAGAAACACAAACCACACAGTCAAAGTGTGATTTTCGATAGGTGTAAGATCTGCAATAGATTGAAGAAAAAACCGTTAAAAAAATGTTGTGGTAGTGATAAAAAATATACTTAAGCGTCAAATAATTATTATAGAGATAAAAATTAAGCTAGAGTTTTTTTCAAAACCATATAGTGAAGCAGTTTATATTTTCCAATATTTAAGCTTAGCTAGTCAAATTACACTAGTTACAAAATTTTAATTTTTTGTCTGTAACAGAGATTAAATTAGCTGATTCTTATTAAATCGACCCTGCTGATTACGAAAATCACAGTGAAAAGTTTGTAACACGTAACATTTTTGTGTAACAGAAGTGGGGGTGTTTTAATAAAATAAGTACGTTTTTGCGCATTTTAAAAGTCGTAATTACAACAGTGAAAATAAATAAATTCTTGAAATACTAAATTTAGACACAAAATACAATGTTGTAACATAAGACAATAAAAAAAGCAGAATAAAAGCGGGAAGTGTATTTTCAGTGACATTCGACATTCTAGATTCTGGTAACTGCAAGAGTTCTTGCACAACTGCATGAGTTCTCGTAATTGTCAGCTTTATTATTACCTAGGAAACCACTAACAACTCTTCCAAAGGCTTTTCAAGCTTCTTATACTTAATTTTTTTTCGAACTTTTCATCTTTCAAAAGTTTTAGTTTCAGTCAAAAAACTAATTTCAGGTTTTTCTCTTAAAAGGTACGAGATGGAACATTTTCAAGTTCATATTCGTTATCAGCACACAAAAATTGACCTAAAATGGCCGTTTTCAACCTGGTTACAAAAACCTTGTTAACTAGTGTTATTATACTCGTACATCCTTTGATTTTTTTGGGTTACAACTAGTATATAATTTGAGATTTCTGTCAATTTCTGACATCACTTAGTTCTGTCCTAGGCCAAAACTAGAACCCCTTTTCTTGGGTCTTACATAAACCGTGCAGGAAGACATCTTAATATAGCTTATTACGGACCATATCTCAATTTATATATAGAACTAAGCCCTACCAATGAAGTACGCAGGATCTTATAATATCCGCTGTGTCGGCATGTTAAATCATCAAAAGATTAAACCACTCGTATCCTTGCTGTGCCCGCATAATACATAAAGATAATCCTTGTAATTTCTTCAACTCCGAATGGTTTATCTTGAAAAGTGGTTGTTTTATCTTTTTAGTGACTTTAAATTACTCGAGACATTGAGCAACGGAAGTGATATGTCGTCCGGATGAAAAAGGACAATCAACCCTTAATACATAAGTATTTGTGGTATACATTCAAGAATAACAGTTAAGGTTTAAGAAATAAACTATTATGTCGAGTCGGCGAACAATATTATTTGCAACCCATTTTATTTTTAAGTAATAAACATTCTACTCAAGTGATTCTTACGACCAGACATTTGTTTATTTATTTAATTTAACAAACAATTTAATATTAAATTTATCTCATATCAAAGGTTTCTGTTTTCACTTTGTAAATCTTCATATATTTAATAATAAATTACTTAATCATTGTATTAATTACATTTATCCCTACCACAATTGTTTCTACCTCATATCTCGTGACTTTTTAGGTGAAAATCTCGAAGCTATCTTCCCACATGAAGAGAACCTCAAGATATGAGGTAGAAACACGTATATACACACAATGATGTAGAAACAAGATATGAGGTAGAAACACGTATATACATACAATGAGGTAGAAACAAGATATGAGGTAGAAACACGTATATACACACTATGATGTAGAAACAAGATATGAGGTAGAAACATTATATACACACAATGAGGTAGAAACAAGATATGAGGTAGAAACACGGGAGATTTGTATAATTAGTGGAACAAGAAAAGCGTTTACCAGTAAATGCTAAAATTTTCATGAAATTAACATACTCGTACATCTGAAAACTTATATTTATTTTTTTAAATGTTTATTTTAATTTTATTTCATAAACTAATCTACTGTATAATACAAACATTCTTCAAAGGCTATAAATATGATACTATATATACAAATTTGTATTTTAGGAACTAATCTTATTTATAAATTAAACTATAAACGTATTTTTTTATTTCCTACAAACAATTTTTATTTTCAATAATCTTAATATTTGAAATATTTCAATTGTTTTCGATTCAAAAATACTTAAATCTATTATTTACATACAAACAACAAAAGGTTCGGATGCTATCAGCTTTTTTAAATATATTTTGGCTAAAAAAAAATTGAAACTTAATAGCATTTTGACTTTTTGTCATTTTGGAAGCCAAAAGTCTTCACCACTTCTAGTGGGGTAATTATGGACCTTCTAAACTAACTACTCACACCTTTGTTAATATACTTGGACAATTAATTATAAGGTAACTTAAATATTATAGATACCATTCACGTATCTAGTTTACAAAGCCTGTATGTACTCGTATTTAACTCTGTTGTATTTACTTAATTTTCAAAACAGTCCTCATCCCTTTATTTTGCACAATTTGAGTTATTTCGCGAATAATCATTCTGCACAAATTTCTTTTGTTGAAATCATTGCTCTGAAAAATAACACTGACAATCAAAGGTATGTGTAATTTTATCATATGCCAATTTGTATTGAATTTCGACATAATTTATATCTAATTCCACAGAAAACCCCTTCCTTTTGTCATATATTAGTTATGACTTCAGTATCATAATTAAATTTCAAATATTTATCCCGTAATAAAATTTTAGTTATGTATATGGTATGATACATGTATTATTGAAAAAAATACAGTTTTGGATTACTATAATAGTATTAAATTTTATTTAAAAAAACAACTATTATTCATATCATTAAAACGATACATATATGAATTGTTAACTTAAAATATATTTATCACATCGAAAAATTTCAATTGGTTATTGTATAAAATTTGCAAAAAATCATTTAGCATCGAAAACAAGTTTAGTCTCGAAAATAATGTTATAATGTGAATTTAATTTAATTATAATATAAATATTTTTATTCCTCATTTTATACTCATTATGTTGTGAATGACATAAAATTCACTTCGTTAAAACAAAAAAAAATGTTGACTATTTCCATAGCCACCTGCTCGCTCACCCGTTCTCGCAACACGAGAGACATTATAGGCTCGATTTCCGTTGGTTCCACAAATCTTTTAAAAAGATTTTTACTTAGAGCTTTAAAACATATATTTAGTTAGTTAAAAGATATTGATACATTGCAATAAACTCGCCAAGACATATGTATAAAATGAAAGGGAAAGATACTTTTTTAAATGATGCTTCTTTGTCCTACCAGATGCATAACATTATCTTGTGTGAATTGACATCAGCTTTTGCACGGAAGTTGCTTGTTCATTAGGGCTAAGCTATTCCGTTATGTTATTGATGTTATATTTTATTATAATTTACGGTCTTTTATCGACCATTTATATAAGTTAACCAATTTACAATAAATTACCTTTTTACTAGTTGATTTGAAAATTATGCAACCGAATTTGCAAAGCACAACAAAACTCGTTATTTACAATTTTTTCATGCTCGTAAGGTTTGTGTTCAATCGATAAAACATAGAGAAGGATACTTGCTACAAATCTATTGATCAAATCAATTTCAAAGGCTCTCCAAATGATGGAATTGATGACAACTTCTTCAAGTCATCTGGAGGAAAAAAATCAGATACCTTGGCCACATCCTTTGCAGCCCTAAATATAGTTTTCTTCAACTTGGGAAGGTTGAGACGACACGGAAAGTACAACACAGAAGAATGTCATGGTATAACAATAAACTTCAATAGGCTTAACAACGATATGGAGAAGTGACTTACTTTTCAATATTTTTAAAACATAATTTACCTTAATACCTAATTTCTGAACAAAGAGTCCCACATATTTGTTTTTTTTTTTAATTTTCTTAGATATGGTGAAAATAGGATATTCAGCATCTTGATTGCAAAACGAAACATTTTTCGACCAAGATTTGGGTTCAAGTCCTGACAGTGACTAAACAAAATAGTTCTAGATAATCTTTTTAACATTCATAATTTTTAGCAACCTTCCGTTTGGTGGTAAGAAGTGTCACATTTGATTGGGAATATTTATTAAAAAGAAACGTTGCAGTTTTCAAATGCATTTATAGCACGACAAAATTTAAAAAAAACTGTGTACTAGTCTTTGAAATTAGCTCCAATAATAATTGCGCACAGACTAACCTACATACAGCAGGAAATCCTGTTAGCTAATTGGCGTATTCAGTATACAACTGTCCACCAATTTTATGACACGACGGGCCTTCAAACACATGCAATTTACCGTTTGCCATCGTCCCAAAAGCACCGAAGTGCACTGACAATCAGAATAGCTAACAGTCGTGAGTGGCTGCAATGCATTCATAACATGTCCATACAGCTACATTTTAAATGCTGACATACAGAATACTACAGAACCTACTTCATGGAACGGATAGCGATAATCACGTTTTTTAATGTCACCAAATTTTGGTATTTTATATACAATACTTATGAAATTTTGGATCCAATTAATCTATTATACGTTCTGTAACTTGAATAGTTAAAGAATTTTTCGGTTAACTATCATATATTTACTGAAGTAAAATAATTAACTTATTTTGTAACCATTCATCTCCATCGTTTCTCATTAATGAGGGTCATGGCTCTATAAGATGTTGGTTGAGAAGGTTGCAACGACACATCTTTACTCCTCACGGTCACTTGCCGTTTGGATAGTAATGTAGACTGTCCCCAATCCCTTCCTTAATCTGATCCCACCATTTGCTAGCGATCTGCTATTTATATCCTTTGATTTTTTGCACATTTGTAACGTGTCGTATTTTCTTGTGCAAAAAATCTAACAAACTGTTATAGTTGAAAATATTTTACAACCCATTGAAAATGCCAGCCTACCCAATTTAACGTTGCGACCTATAGGTTAAGAAAGTATGGTTTTACTAGTAAATAATACCAAGCTTTCCAACAAAAAGTAGAGAGAATATCAAGTCTACATATTACATATTTTCAGTTACTTTGTGAGAAGAAATACGATTTTTAAAAACTGCAGTGTAATACTAGATTTCATAACTTTTTTTAGTATAACTTCACATATTTAAGGCTTATTTATACCATTGAACAAAGGATTTTCTTTTCTTAACGTTTTCATTTAAATAATATTAATAAATTCCTTTCTTCAGCATCCAATGAACGTTAAACTTTGCACATTCATATTTATTGTAATCATGAATAAAAATGCCTAACGTGCAATTTTTCTAGCAAGATGAAAGTGTAAATATGGCAGAATGATAAATATTTGAGTTTTTCCATAATACTTACCGGAAGATGTTTTCTCTGCATCGGTTAATCAAAACAGCGGCAGAGGAAGACGTCTCTTGCAGCATCCCAGATTCAGTCCCTTGGGTCTGTAGATTTTTAGAAAAATAACTCTGGCAGAATACCGAATATATCAGCAGGATTCATTCTCCTTGGGAAAATGTTATTACGGAAGCTTAATTCTGAATAAACGATTCGATAAATATAAATTTATTTTGTATTATTATAAAGTCAAAAGCGCAGCTTTCAAATAAAAAAAGTTAGTTTACATAAAACAAAACGAATTATTGAACTAGGAATAAACATATTATGTTCATTTTATTTTAACTATAAATGATTTTTCTTTATACGCCTTACAATATAGACTTTAGATTTAAAATATAAAATAAAGACAATTTAATATTCGTTGCCTAATTGACTGTTTCCGAAGCCTTATTGGTAAAACGCGTAGTTTTCAACACGTGGATTACGGATTCGACTCCCATCGGAATCCAATTTATTTTAAAGATGGTCCCACTCTAATTTTCACCTAAGACCTTTTAATGAATCTGCCAGGTTACACTAATTAAACGCAGTGTATAATTGTAGTGAAGGGGAAATCAGTCCACTCTGTTGACCACATTATAGACATGACGTGCTTGTGATGACGATAATATTGCTAAAAGTAGTTTTATTTCAAATTTACAAATGCAACTCAAAATAAACTCATTCATGTGTATAATTTTTTTAACTATTGTAATTTTTCTAAAACCAAAAACTTTAAGAATAATATTGTATTATTTAAAGGGTAGCTTTTCCAGTTCAAGTCAAAATAGTTTTTCATAAAACTAACAAACAAACATGATATAATAGCATTATATTCGGTCTTATTTGGTCGTAATTCATTGAAACTGTCAAATATTTTACTTAACTACTGGCTTTCAAAAATTCGACCGGCATCTTAAATATGCTTTTATTCAATGTTGCCGCATCCTTTCATTCCATAACTGGTCATAAAGTTTTATAGCTTTACTGGCCCAACTTATGTTGGGGTGAGCTCAAACTATAAAATGCACTTAAAATATAACATGTCTGGTTATTTCAATGTCTTTCCAAAAGAATGTGACATTTACTGGTGACAGTAATCATGAAAACTATTATACTTTTACTGAATTAAAATTACAAGATTGCGTATCAAACTTTTGTTTGATACGCAATCTTGTAATTTTAATTGTATTTTTTTGGAGTTTATACAAATCCACGTATATTTTGAGATAATTATTAATCATAATAATTAGATAGGGTGGATAGAGATAGACTCCCATATATGATATAGTGGCACACGAGATCCTCGTAGTATAATACATCCCATGCCAGTAAGGTCGCATAAAAGGTTGAGACAGTTGATACTCTGTTTCCCAAGAATAATGCTTCCGCAATAACAGAGCAAATATCAATCAATATCAAGAAGAATGATACATTGATGGAAAAAGACGTCGCAAGTCTATACTAAGTTTTTTTGTATTTATTACTTAAAAAATTATCGTTTTGACTTCCAAATCTCCAGCTTTAAAGTCGAGTGTAAGTTATCTACCTCATATAAGATAAAGTTAGCATTTTATTTAGTTCAAACATTTAGTATCGCCATGAATTAATAAAAAGAATTCATGAATATTTTTTTAAATTTCTTACATAATATTATATCATAAGGCCGAATATCTGCTTTTGTGATACTAAATATAATACTTAAAAATAGTTTTAAAAGGAATACAATGTCGATCCATTATATTATGTAAATGTTTACAGTTTGATTTGGAACGCGTACAAAAATATTGTATTTAAAAAATATTTTTATAACTTTATCAAATTTTCATTATATTTATTATAATATTCTAACATTTGATGCGCGTGCATTATAATAATAAAGAGATTTTAAATTGAGTTTTTCATATCATCCGTTTTTGTGACTCCGTTGACCATTCACAAGTTATAAGTTATAAGTTATAATGAAATCATAACATTTGCATAAGGACACAGTGCTTATAAGCTGAAATATTCAAATTATTCGTATATAAAGACGGCATTTCGTGACACCAAAGAGAATTTTGGAAATGTTATAATTTATACTGCAAGAAATTTCATAAATCCAGATCTAAATGACATATCCTATTGACGTTTTTTCACAAAGAACAGCACCTGTTAGGAGAATAAAATAAACCTCATCTCAAAATGAAATATAGGACTACAAAGCGATGGAGAACCTTTTTAATGATAAGTTTAACACTTGATGTTAATGAGTATGATGAGCGCCGTAGTCTTTGCACTCGTAGTTAGGACGACTGCCTTTCAACTTTGAGATTGCAAATTCGATATTTTTAAATAAGTCCTGTCTGGTCCTTGGAAAACATTGACACCCAACAATAAACCCAGCAGGCTGCTCTGTATATAACGAAAGTGTAATAAAATTTAAAAAAAAAAAATTTAAAAAGTGCAGTGAAATAATTTTTTTGATAGTTGAGTAATCGAATATTTCTGCATTTAAATTGGTCTTTATTGTCGTTATATGGAATATGTTTTCTTGTACAGTTAAATTTAAATGCTATAAACAAACTGACGAAACTCTATATTTTATAATGACATTTCATGATAAATCTAAGAAAACAATCAGTGATTATAAGTTTTTAATTAACTTTTTTGTGTTAGGGTTTTTATGCAAATCTCATTAAATCAGCTGATTTTATCAGTCAAATGAATTGAATATAAATGCTGATATGAGCAGAAAACGTAATTATTCAAGAATTTTATATTTAACATTACAAGACTTAATTACTAAAATTTGAGAAAATTTACATACTTACCATATATATATTGATATATAATTTTTTTAAATTTAAGTTTTAATTAATTGTAATGTGAGGATATTTTTTTTTGCGTAGAAGCTTTTTTCGATGTGAGACGAAGAAGAAGGTACTGGTGTTGAGGTCTATAAATGTGTTAATTAAATTTATAAGATTATTTTTTCTCATGCGCGGTATACGGCTCTGTACTTTCTGGGATATGATCTGTTGTGTGCAGTAGTGCGTATTTACGACAACAGTCTTGATATAAATATATTGTATATTATTTCATCAACTTGTATTTCTGTCTTCACTCAAACTCTAATTATGTTTTGTAAAAATTATTAATGGTTGAAATCGATCGTAAATGAATAAATAAAATTAAGTTATAAATTATAAAATTTCAACACAAAAGGTTTAGATCCCCTCGGCTGAAATGTTTATTTTTACATTGAACTGTAACCAAATCCTTATTTATGAGTGAGTATTCATTGATTACAATACATTTATTTTTTATTGCCCCAACACTAGTTCCGGCGGTAGTCCATGCATTGTTCCCTGAAACCACTGTGCATTAGTTATGGATTTTGGTTCCATATATCTTTTTGAAAAATTGACATTTTTTGTCTATTGTCTACAATGTTTGTTGACATCGTGCATGTGTAAACATGCACATGTTGGAATCCCATTTCTTTGACCAAAGTAAATTTGCAAAGGCTTCTGTAAATCAACGTCCAAGTAATGCTTAATGCTAAGCACTTAAGATGAAGAATGGAAAAGTAATAAATTTAAGAAAGCAAAAAAAAGTTTACATAGTTAATTTATTTATTATCCTGCATATAATTATATACTGAATTTATTCAATCAACAAGTTAGGAAATGCTTTTTTAAAAAACATTTCCTGTAAATTTAAAAAAATATAATTTCTATATTTCTATACCCCTGAGTTACATATAAGCTGCCTTGCTTTAAAAATCATCACGGAGCAGTGCTCCAAATAAAGAGGAGTAGGGTTAGGTCGCACTCTTCTCATGCGCATACAAGGGGGCAGGGCAAGGGGTGTGCCTATTTCTTTCGATTATAGTTCTAAACTCCTCTTAATTTAGTGACCGTTCAATAGTAGATTTCAAAACAGGTGTGATATCTGTTACGCTGATTAATTATTATATTATTATTGTTATTTTTAAAGCAAATACAATATAGGCAGGCGATCAACGCAAGACTGGAGCATATTGAGCACTTTTGAATTTGAGTAGTATTTTCTTAGATAATGGAAGAGTCAAAAATAATACTAAATAGTGTGTAGCGATATAAAATAAAGTCAACGGAGCACTTAACCATATAAACTCGAACCAGACATTATCAAAATAATTAAGAATATAGTTCACGACAGTATTTTGTTTGTGAGGGCCACTTTGATGCACAGGATTGAAACGCGGACCTGAGAAAATGCTGATAGAAAACAAATATATTATGTGGAAATGCGTGCATTGAGAATAATACATGAATGATAAAATACGAAATGAAGTGATAAGGAATGGATCATGGATGTGAAATTAAGGCTGACAGACGTTTTGAGTAAGATAACGAATAGCGCTGTAAAATGGTTTAGACATGTGGAACAAATGAATGAAGAAAAAACATATATAGTGCAAATGTAAATTAAAAGATGCAGACCAGAACATAAATATATAGTGCAAATGTAAATTAAAAGATGCAGACCAGAACAAAATGTGGTAGGATCAAGTGAATGATATTTTGAAAGAAGTAAACGTAGAAAGTATAAAAATCATAGGAGTTGTAAGAGGATGTATGGAGGAAGAAAAAGATGCGTGTCGATATGAGAATATCTGGGGTTCTGTCCTCTTTGCCTACTCCATCAGGGAGATGGTGGGATGGTACGTATGTATGTTTATTTTTAAATTACCATTATTTTCATTGTTGTTATTTACAGATTAAACGGAAGAGAGCATGACTGCATCCAAATTTCAAATTAAATTGCCTCGTATTTTTACCTCGTATTTTAATAAAATCGTAAGATTTGAAATTAAAAACCACGTTGCGTGTTACCAAATTTTCTCTTTTTTCTTTTCGAGTTTAATATATCTAAAAAAAGAACATCATTCTGACAGCAGATATAATCGAATAAATAAAATATGAGAACTTCAAAATGGATACTACACCAAACAATAGCTAAACTTGAAACCGACGTTCAATAACTCGAATAAGTAAATGCCACAAACAGGCATACGTCTTCATTTGACAAGAATGCAATTAGTGGATATATTAGTCAAACGTTGACAGGTAATGTCGTATTAGACAATTACATCAGTATTTCCGTTACAGAGAGCCGCTTTTATGGGTATCACGTCTCTTAATCCCTGTATATCATTTCCAATACTTAAGCAATGGTACTCGTATATGACTTCATAGGTTGTTTTAGTTTAAAATGAATTCTTCGTAATATTTGTTTAGAAATATTTTTAAGCATACATATACATACCATCATGCCATGTACCTGTTGAAATAGACAGAGAAGACTGTATGCCAAACTTTCCTATCACTACATACTTCGCCCGTTAAAGACGTTATAAAGGTGTGCAAAATAATGAAACGGCAAAGGGCAGGACACGTAACCAGAATGTCAGACTCCCAATGGACATCCGAAATAATCCAATGGTACCTAAGAGACATAAAGAGACCCAGAAGAAGACCGAAGGTACGCTGGATAGATGAATCAGGAAGCATAGCAGCATCACATGGCATCAACGAGAAAAAAAACGAACTATTTATAGTCAACTTGGGAGACCTTCATCCAGTAGTGGATCGACCCTGGATGACAATGATGATGATGATGACATACTTCGTTCACATACTCCGCATTCATATAGCTTATTCTGTTTCTATTACTCCGTAACTCACCTTTTTTCCAGATTTGATTCACTTGGCCCATCCGTACTTTTCTAGATCATCTAACACCATTGTCACTTATGCGTTTATTATAAATTTGTTCGATGATCGTAAGTAAGAAAACATTAATTTGGTCCATATATATTCATTAGTACGGTCTTAGCAGTCAACTGTCAAGAAATTGCTTTTAAGCTTTCTGGTTGATATTTTAATACCATTATATAAAACCTTATGAGGTTCAAAAACCATATTCAAAGATATTTGGGAACTTTAGTAAATGTCTTCAAATTCCCAAATATCTCAACGTGTGGTTTTTATTTTGACAAATTTAAACTGTTTTGAACATAGTACTGGTTCACAACCATTTCAATATAGAATGGTTAAAAATACAAGTCAGAGAATAAAAGGTATATCTTGTTGTTTTTAACTAGTACAATCCTGATCAAATGGTCGCAGACACCATCTTCTTATCCTTACACAACTTGTTTTTTTTTAAATAATAATTTTAATATGTCAATAATCATTTGCTCCAATCTCAAGCTGGAGCGCCCTTGAGGAGAGTCTGCTCTCAAATAAATTGTTCTTTCATTATTATTATCACACTACATCTTTCGATTCATATATGCATACATCATCCAATAACGCTATATCTCTTTTGGGGTAGGCAAATAAGACACATTTCTTTTCCTTTCAATCCAGGTACAATGTTTTTCCTCTCCACGTCCATTTATTATGTCATACCTGTTGTTTTGTTTATCATATTTCTCCCTTTCTCCTAAGATAACATTTTTCTTCCTATCTCCAACTATTATGTATCGGCTAACATAACTTCACTTTCTTTTATTTTTTATAAAATATATGTTTCGTAAGGCTTTCGCTAGTCTTTCTTCCAATGTGTAACAAATATCTCAAATTTTCTTTCTCAATCTCGTAGTCCTTGTATCTAATAAACTGCTTTCCGATTATATTTTACTGTATCATACATAGTTCCACCAGATATTCTTCACAAGTTGCATATTTCTACTTTATTATTCTACTTTCATCAATCCTTTCAATCGCTTCAACAGTCTTCGCTTCTATACATCAAAGTCGACACCAGCATATCACTATGATATTTCAATTAATTTATTCCTTACATTGTGTACCTTTTACATTATTATTCTAGCTTTCCGCATCAACATGCTTCTTAATAGGTTGCTTTTAAAAACATTTTTTACAGATAATAAAATTTCCTGACTAGTTCGAACCTCTTATTGGAAACCCATGCATTGCAAACACTCCTTGAACTTATCTTTATGGCAACCATTACTTTTCATTCATTTAAATTCATTCTTAAATCTTGTTCGATTGGATAGAAATATATATACGCAAACGCTTACGTAAAACAATTCTAGTTTGATCAAAAATCAAACTTGATCATATTTGAATTTACTTACGCGTTCTATAAAAGCGGACAGCCGATAGGTTATCCTCAATACATGCCTTGACACCTTAGCAAAAATTATCCCCATCTCAAACGTTTCAAATATGTATGGTTTACAGTGTTGCTAGATATAAATATAGAAGTGTTTTGGTGCTGTCTGATGGCTCACAAGCAATTCAATATGAAATAAATGACATGACATGCTGTAGAACATGAATAATAAACAACCTTATACGAGATCTCCGGGGGCGGCAACACGATTGCGCCTTTTGTATCGTTGTTCGAACTATACTCGTATAAATGCGTGTGGATCTTGATATATTTATTTTTGACTAATGTGGGAGAGACGGTTAAAACAATGACGTGAGAGTTTTGATAATAATTGCTAAATCAATACTCACCTTGCTAAATCCATACTGGCTAACGATGACACTGTTTTTTCTTTCATGTGGTACCCTTCAAATTATCCGAATTGGTGATGAGGACATATTGAAGAGCGTTGCCGGGAGACAATATTGTTTTCGTCCCCAATAATCAGTCTGCGTGTTAAGAACAAACGGAGAACACGCGGTGACATCTAAACTCATCTATAATAATTGCTAAATCCATACCCACCTTGTTAAATCCATACTGGCTAACGATGACACTGTTTTTTCTTTCATGCGGTACCCTTCAAAATATCCGAATTGGTGATTAGGACATATTGAAGAGCGTGGCCGGGAGACAATATTGTTTTCGGCAACAATAATCAGTCTGCGTGTTAAGAACAAACGGACACGAAACACGCGGTTCACCGTCGTTATCTATTTTTTATATTGGTTTTTATCAGTTCAAGAATGACTTAGTTGGTAAAATATTGCACTTCCACCCGAAAATAATTTTAAAAAAATCCTGTCTGGTAAAAAAGGTTCGTCTGGTAACAATACTTACACGCGCTAGCCGTGTTTGAGTGTTGTTGCATTTTCACGTGCGATAGTATTGCCAATATGCTCGATGACGAACTGCGAATGCTGTACATATTATACTCCAGTCGTTGTAAAGCCCCAAGGCTCGAGTAACGGGGCTGATGATAATGCTGTCTTATGATCAGACTCTTCAATATGTTCAACGCTCACTCAGATGTAGGTATTGAGAAGATACGAACTAATGAATGAAAGAATATTTTTTCAAAAATGTAAAAAACCTTGTTAAATTAGAAAAAAATATACTACCCATGTTTTAAGAATTTTCAATAGTATTTGTTTTTATCTCAATTTTGTTAGTATTATCGTTTGTTAAATCTTTATGTTCTTCAATCTTTATACGTGTGTTAAAAGCCCCATTGAAAATAGATAAAAGCATCTTCGTTCATTTCACAAACATAAAGCTTTTAATTTTGTATCATAAACTTTTTCAAAATGGTAAAAAAAAACATTTAAGTAAATTCACATAAACTTTGCTTACGGGGTATTTTATTAGTCTAATTACTTCGGTAAAAGGTAGATATCCTTAGTAGTAAAATACTTAGAGTTTGACTAGCAAAGTGGATTTTAGGTTATAAAACATTTTCAAATATCTTTTAAACTTTCGATAAAGATAAGTATGAATTGTGAAGACGTCTAGACCATTTTATCAAAAAAAAACCAACCCACAAAACATATTTTATGGATTTATTTAAAATATCGATAAAGCGTTGATCAATGTACTGTACTACATTACACTTTCATTGTATAAAGTATAAACTGAAGAATTTATTTCCATGTGGCAATCTCTTCTAATCAACATTAGGTATAAAGGTATTAAACAAGTCTGGATTGAAAACTAGACTAACCAATTATTAAAAATCTCAGTGGGTATGTCATGGTTCAATTTGGCCTTCAAATTGTTATATTCCATACTAGATAACACAAAGCGCCGAAATGTTTCCTTAATAACGAGTAGGTATTTCCGAATAGTAAAATGGAATGAATATGAAATATCCAAAAATAATGAGATAGAAATATTGTTATATTCCATACTAGATCATGTGAGATAGAAACAGTTATATTTCATACTAGATCATACTCAAATTGTTATATTCCATACTAGATCATACAAACGCCGAAATGTTTCCTTAATAACGAATAATTTCCGAACAAGTAAAATGGAATGAATATGAATGGATCCAAAACTGTTCAGATTCGTTCAGATAGTTCAGAACATTACGGCGTTACTTTATGTAGGTTTGTATTTAATAAAAAAATTAGATATAATTTAATCACGAAAATTTGCTGTGTATAATTGTACATTTTTGCTGCGTGCTGTACAGCCTGGTGGGCTTACTTCCATGGATCAATATCTATGAATCAACCCAAAAGTTATAACATTATCGATAGAAAAAAAACTATCATTACTGATAGAGATTAGTAATGTTTTAAATTCAAACGAACAAAGTTTTTTTTTGTAAAATCTGTTGTGGATTAAAACAGTTTAATGCATTCAAAATGAGTTGGTTGTGAGAAACTGTACTGCAATCAACCCACAAGATATACCATATTTAATATTAACACAAATAAAATAAAGATGCAAAAGAGGCTGTATCGGACGTATGCGTCACTCTTATTGTATTATGTGTATTTCTTTGATATGTAAATTCTTGTGTATTTCTTTGATATGTATATAATTTGATATTTGTTTGGTTTTTGTGTAAATATTTATGTTTGTTTGGGTCCGCGCTGCATCGCAACCGCAGCGGAAATGTAGACTTATGGACGGTTGCCGAGAGTATATCGCTGGCCGGCCGGCCTCTGCATTGCGCAAACTCCCGAAAATTGTGGTATTTTGCGAGGTGTGAGCGCATGTAGTGGCGGAGAATGGCGTTTACGATGATCGATTGACCGTTCATAAGAAGGGCCCTTTTCAAAATAAATTATAATTCTCAGTTCACTCTACCTACTGTGTTTTACTTGAGACCTGCTACAACTTACCATAAGAGGAATATGTACCCTGCAAACTTTCACCGATCTACGCCTTTGGAATTTACCCGAATTCTCCGAGCATTGCGCAGCAGCCATCCACCTATGTTTCAGTTCTTTGTACCGGTGCCGTACAGAGGCCTTAAGTGAAAACCAGACTTAAATATTTTCAAGTTTACAAAAAGTTATACGTTAATTGTATACAGTATAGCCTGGCGAGTTTGTTGATATATAGTAATGTCTTCAAATCAACCAGAAAGATGTTAGAACATAAGGGAAAACCAGATAGGGACTCGATAAAATAAATAGGATTACAACGGAAATCGAAAGATTTGTTATCTGTTCCAAATCATTCACACATGTGACTTACCATTTCAATCATGGAGATCGTCAAATATTATTGGTTGTTAATGTCGTTCTTAACAATTTTATTTATAAGATCATTTAGTGAGTTCGAGTTTAAATGTTTGAGTACACCATTTTTAATAATAAATAAACTAAATTACTATGATATGCAACTTTAAACAAACACTATTTAAAATCTACACAGATATATTTTATGATTGCATCTGTAATAATGAGATATGCTCAGATATTGACTTCTCAATGGCCATTGGTCCAGGAACCTACATCGCATCACTTTTGATAGATGTCAGTATCAAAATGTCGTTTTTTTTTTTGGAACACAATCATCATCGGATGCTGTGGTTGGTAAATCAAATACACGGCTTTATCTGACCATCGTTTCTGTTGTTTCGGCATTCCGATCACAAAACGTTTGACGTTTTAATAAACGATTTTTATTTACATCGTGACGCCATGTTTGATTTGGTGATGACTTAATTTTATTGATATTCATGAAAGAATATTTTGAGCAGAGATCGAGTACCATTTGAAATATGATCTATTAATAACATATATAAGTTCCGTGTTTTAAATAAAATTAGCTTACTTTATCAAAAGTTTCGAGGAACATACATATTACTAGGCCGTGTCTCTTGCGACGTAGACAGAGAAAACAGATCTTCATACTTTTCTATCGAAGTACAACACTTTCGTCTCGTCCACATTTATACATTAGATCATGGAAAATATTTTATGATTCATACTTTTCACTTCGGTCTTCTTTTGGTCTGCGAATTCCACGTACACCTTACACTTCTGACTTGTATACTCGTTCAATAATTCTTTCATTATTCACTTTCTCTACATAATCAAACCATCTGAACGCTCATTTTTTTTCTTTTTTAAAACATCCATGCACTCATTTCTGATATCTTAATTTTGCTTTCTTTCATACATTGATACTCTACATTTTTTCCATAATGCTCGTGCTATCTCCAAATCATTAATCTTACTTCTGACAAGTCCGAACATCACTTCCCTATGTTTAGGAAGGAACCAATACACAATAATATATTGTATAATATTTTTTGCTAATTTTGAAATGGGGCTGTTGTATATTACATTAAGTACTCCGTTTATCTTGTTACCTGGTGCTACCCATCTTTCAATATCCTTTTCAATCCATCTCACATGTAAACATAATACCCAGATAGCATAACTCACCTATCTGTTCTAATTTATCTGAGTTCATTGATACAAATATTTTATCTGCGTACTTATATAGATAATGCGATGGTCAAAGCATAGATCCCTGTGGGACACCCTGATCAATTATATCCTCTTCAAATGTTTTTTTTGCAGTTACACGCTCTGATATTAATCTATGAGATACGAGTATGAGGACATCTACTTGAAGGTATCACCTCGCAGGTCATATTCAATCTCCAAATATCACATGTTCCACTGCATCAAAAGTCTAACTCAAGCTAATTTATGTGAATGACGATATATATTCAACTTCTTCCTGATAGACTTCTTGATGTCTATGAGTGTCATTTTAGAATTATGTTCATTCACTGAAAACATTTTAATATGGCCACTATAAGATAATATTCCCACTATCAGTCAATATTTAAGGTTTTTGGACCACTGTTGCGGAAAAAAACATAATATGTATCTGATTCAAACTATAATTGAAAGTATGGTTTCCCCGCTACATAAAATCAACTGGCTTATATAATTAGCAATCTTTAATTAAGGAGAAGTAATGTAAATTAAATAATTAATTAGTATGACACTCTTCAAGATATCCGCATTGTTGATAAATACTTCATCTATTTCTATGATCTTTTTCTATTTATGACACCAGTGATGCACAACTATACTTAACATAGTTTGCTGTAGTCAGAACGCGTGACGGGCGACTGCCCTGTATTCATATATTTTGGAGTGTCTATCTCTAAAACCCACGATGGGTTCGTATTTTTGTAACGTTTTGTAGATTTTTTTTTATTATATACAAATAAAACTAATAAAATAATGAAGAAAAATTAAGCTGAATCACAGTGTATTATTTATTGTTATGGTGTTAATATGGTGGAGGTTTCACAACATTGTTTTCACCATTATCAATACGAAAATCTCATATTTGCTATCGATGATGCCAAATTCTTGCATATTAAGAATTATGGGTATAAAACTAGACAGATAAAACACCCAGGAAATATCAAAGTCACCGCATTAGAATGAGAATCTAATAAACACATAACATATATCCTCATGGTCTCACCACAACTTGCTAAAGTCATCTCCTGCCTCCCTTTAGCCACAATCCTTCCCTCCAGTTTTTTTTTTCAGTTAGACGCGCGTCTAGTCTGTCGGTGCTAGACCTGGTTTGTACTCTCCTGATGATGAGGTGAAATTCTTGAAACCAGTAGGGGCATGCCATTATCTTACGTAGAAAAACAGTGTCATAATAAACAAATTTCAGAAAAAAAACTTATTAAATAACAATTATGAATATTTTATTCAATCGCAAACCAACAGTTGATCACTAAAAAGGTAAACCGTGAAAATAATTGCTTAACTTTTCAAAAGGCCAAAGCGATGAAGTGCAGAAGGTATCAATACTGAAACCTTTACCGGTAATAAATATATTTCTTTTTGTTGAAATTACTAATAGCGAAATTCAATAGTTGCGCAAGTTGCAGAAGTGACCTGTAAGCTTTGTGGGAAAGAACGGATCACCAAAAGGTGACGCAACTAGCCGATACAGCTCAAGTAACCAGATTGTCTGAAACCAAAAATAAGATTTTATTTATATTTCAGATATTTATAATTTAATTTATAATTTATTGTTCTTCTTAGGGGACCGTTTTCGTATTCAGATGATGTTCATGCTTGTCCAAGTCGGTCCTGAGTACTAGCAAACTGAAACAAGCCTTCATCTTCCAGGCTCGACAATTTTGAATATTTGTTAGCCAATGTAACCTCTTCCTACCCAGTCATCCCTTCTCTACAGTATTTGCCTTCATAATGTTTGTACAGAATCTATATCACGTATCCAAATATTGTATTTATTGGAGTTTGATTTCCGAGTCGATCCAATAGAGTGGAATATTAGGATCCAGTTTTTGTCATTTTGTCAAGAGGCGTGATCTATAAAAAAATCCAGCAGAAATTTATAGAAATGCTCATATATTTTATTAAATATATTGCGGTGGATTATTTTGGTCTAGATCTTCATACGCAAACATTATTTTATGAGTACCCTTACTTACACTAAAATATTTCGGGTAGTTTTATCAAAAGGATCACCAAAACACGAAGCCAATCTGCAACGACTGTGGAGGGGATAAAAGACTACATTATGTTTCTTCTTTCACTTAAGTTAGACGTGTAGTATGTTATCATCAGGACTGTCTGTTTTGAAATGCTGACAGCCAGATATCCTTCCATATTTATTTTATTTGTTCCTGAGCAACGATAGGCAGAGTATTTATCGGTAACTCTCATATTATCAATCCTTTCCGTGTGGTTTTACAAAGCTTCTGCGGTTTTCACCATTTACTCGTAGAATAACTTTTATTTCAAATAGTTCTCTTATACGGGAGTTTCTTAATTTATCTCTAAGTATTCTAGCTGTAATGGCTTTAAAGTTATTAATTTAGTTTGTTAGAAGAATAAATTTTGTTTTTGGAATTACGTGTATGTTTGATAGGTGAGAGTAAAATGTGGACTTAAAAAAATTAAATGAGCCAAATAAATGCTAAATCTTTGACGGAATTAAGCGGCTAGGGATGAATGTGATCTTAAAGGTAATGTGTTGAATATGATGAAGAAGAGCAATTATGCATAGCACGTAGAACGAATAAATGAAGAAAGGCTAACAAAACAAATATATAAAAGGCGTCGCAGAGGAAGATCAAGGAAAGTATGGTTGTATCAACGGAACGATATTCTGAATTAAGGAAACGTAAAAAAATAGAGAATGAAACATAAGAAAGATTAACATTTAAAATATATAACACATCTATTTAGTTTAGATGCTAGAAGTTGTGATAAAAAAAATGATTCTACTGCGTAAGATGAGGTATTAAGACGTATGAGCTATAATAAAAAAGCATAGGAAAGATTAGTATTTTAAATCTTCAATAAATCTACTTAATCAAGATGCTTTAAATTATTATAAATAAAAAACGTGTTACTACTGCGAAATATGTGATATTCAGACGCATAAGTAAAAATGACGTGATCAAATAAATGAGATAAGCCGAAGGATCTTATTCAGCCTTCATTCCCTTAAAGTGCTGTAAAAATTCCTACCTACTAAAACCAAAAGTTCACTCGTACAATCTCTGCTCTTTCCGATTCTGGACTATGCGGACGTCTGTTACTTGGATGTTACAGAGGAACAACTGGACAAATTACAGCGTCTTCAAAATGTGTGTCTAAGATTTATTTTCAATCTACGAAAGAACGATCATATAACTTTATACCAGAAGGCATTGAACTGGTTGAATGTTAGAAATAGACGCCAAATTCACTTACTGAATCTATTGTATAATATCCTTAACTGTCCTGCCACCCTCTCTCATCTCGCCGAAAATTTTCAGCGTCTTTCCAATCATGGATTAGCGCTACGCTCAAACAGAGATTGTCTATTGGCCTTTCCAGTTCACCGCTCCTCTTTTTTTACATCGTCCTTTACTGTACATGCAGTGAGACTCTGGAATCAGTTACAAACCAATATAAGACTCGCCCGTCTTTGGTATGCTTTAAGAAGCGACTGAAAAAAATCTTAATTTCTAGCCAGTAAAATAACGTGTTTCATTCCTGATTTTTCTTTTCCTTTCCTCTCCACCATCCCATCCTTTCCTTTTGATTGATGATATCTCACTTCATATGAAAAATAATGTTCGGATGATTGTTCGTCTTTGTGGGGTTCGTGGGCAAATGCTCACGTATGTGTTTATGGATTTCGTGGGGATGGATAGTCATTTTTATGATTTATGCGACCACGTAACTTGCTTCATTTATTTTTGTCTGGTTGGTTGGAAGAAATTGCCTCCTGGCAATAAGCCTGCCAGATTGTATTTGCAATAAAAGTGTTAAATAAAATTAAATAAATATAAATAATGATATAAAAATAATAAGTTTCTCTTTATACAATTTCAGGTAATTGTTTGAGTAACTCATAACATACAAAGAAATTATTTGCTCAATCAAAGCCAAATTATTCTAATTGATGTCAAAAATATAGATGTTACTCTGGCTTGGATTCCTTCACATATTGGTATCACTGGTAATGAATGTGTTGATTCCTTAGCAAAAGAAGCATGTTCTGCCGGTTGTCCCCTATCTGATTTTTCACAGCCAATAATGGATCTTTTTAATAAAATTAAACATGATACTTGGAATTTGACTGGTGCATATAAGGGCTCTAGAACTAAATCAATCCAACAAACTATCCCTTTGAAACCATAGTTTAATAAGAATGAACAAGATGGAAGTGTCTGTCATTTGCGGACGGTCCACTGCGTGGTGGCTAGTTTTACCTTTACAGAATGGGTATTGTAGAGAATCCCTGCTGAATGTGGTCTGGGTGATGAAACTTTAGTGTATTTTTCGGTTGTTCTTTGCGAGACATATTTGATTAATTAAAAGCCATATCCAATAAATGTTGCGTTTCTTCTTTCTTAGTGGAACTTTTCCACTTGTAGATCGATTGTTAAATATTTTAAAGTTAATCAGTTAAAACTTTAAATTGTCTAGAATTGTTATTTATTTTTTAAATTGGATTTATTATGTTGATTTATATAATTGCATAATGACGTGAATTTGGTGGCACAAATTATCCTAGTTTGGATGGATCGCCAATTAAAAATAATAAACACAAGGAACTCACATTGTTGACATATCAACATAATATTGAGTCCAAATTTACTTTAAATCTGTATTGTGCTGAATAGATCAGAACGTCTGGTCACTTACGGTATGACCTTAAATAGTTTTGTTCGAAGAATGATATATTTATCCAATTCTCATTAGCGTGTTGCAATGACACAGTTTTACTGACGATATCTTTAATTAGTCAAAAAATACAAAAATATCAATAACTCATATTTTTAATCGTTGCGAAAAATAGCGCCCTGAGCCGTTTTAATGGCCTAATCGTGACATTCGTTTTGATAATAATTAGGAAGTGTTTGAAAGTAGATTTTGTTTTCAAATTATCCATCACTTTGAAATTGAAATCGTAACTATTTTTTTAAATGGGAGTACGTAACAAAGATTTAACTAACACCTGAAATATCTTTTAACATGTAAACGTTAACAGTATAAATGTGTAATGTAGGCTGGAATGTAAGCATATCTAAGGCAAATAATGCAGAATGTCAATATTTTAACAGAGCATTATAGTATTCAGGATAAATATATTTGGAATAAGTGATTCAGGAATGAGACCACATCGTCACAAGCCTTATTTTGTAAAGAATTTCTCTATATCTACAAAATGGAGTTGTTTTCGCATTATTAGGTAAAATTATTGCTCTCGACATTTCGACTTTCCACTAGGACATTAAAAAAAAAGGAGATTGAAAATTTATGGATGTACTCGTATATCTACTAACGGAAGTAGTATGTCTATTTATGGATGTATATATATACATGCTATATATACACGGTACACTAAATGATGAAGAGTATAGAGCTTTCATAAAAAAAAGATAAAAGTAGCACAGATATATATTGGCTACACCCTTTTCTCACGCAGGAAGGGTTTTGCCTATCTCTTTCAATTATATGTCTTTACTTCCCTTTATTTGTAGAACCCCTCCGAGATGGATTTTAAAGTAAAATCTGTATTATTCTATAGTTTATATGGTTTTTCATATAAGTATTGAAACAAACTTTGACATATTGTATTATTCAGTAAATTGTATAAAATGTTTTTGATTGAATTTGCCGCCAAAATTTCACTTCTACCAATCTTATTTCAGTTTAAAGCTAAATTTGTTAGAAAGAGTAATTAATATTTAGTTTAAAAATTCATATAAATTATTTTTTTTAATAATTTTGATTTGTGACTACGCCATTACTATAAAATAGCGATATAATGGCACTTATGTAAGTATCCTAGTAGAAATCACTTGATTTCTGCCAAATCCATAAAAATGCTTCTGATAAACTTTAATTATTTTTCATTAATTTCATATTTTATTGTATATCATTAAATTCAATATAACATTTATTCAGTATAACATATGAAACGTTTTTAAATAGAATAACTTGATAATATTATAAACAAGTAGTGATATACCATATATGCATTTTATTTTCTAATTCGATGTTTCAATCAAAATGTTCTCAGACTTCAAACTTTTTTGAACATAAACGTTCAAATAAAAAATTCACATACATGAAGTCATTTTAAACTTCATATTGAGCTACTCCCTTAATAAACACGTGTTATACTCGGGGTGTTCTTGTTGGATATATCCTCCTAATTCTTCGACCCCGTTAATTTCTCCATGAAGAGTCGATGATTGTTAAAGTTGAGTCATGAATAGCCGGAAACCTACTGATAAGGTAATTATGTAAAATACCCATGCTTGTTAGCATATTCAAAATATTGAAACAGTAGAAACCTTGTTTAACACAATGATGTAATGTTGGCATTACTAGGAAGAAGCTTTTTTCACTTCTACATCCACATTATATCTAGGAACAAATTAGTTCCCTTACATTTCGATTGTACACTCTTAACCTTTCCCTTCCTGTGCTAAAAAAAATCCGCGCGTTCCGGTGGTGTGCATTCAATACACATGTAAAAATGAGCGATTTAAAATCGGAGAAATAAGAATATTTTTACCCAATCGCTTAAATTAATTAAATTTGAAATCAAAAGTGAATATAATTGAAATTTAATTGCTGAAAACATGAAAAAAAGCATTGGCTAACGTTCACAAAACGGGTGAAGACACCACCTCAAATGGATGGTTTCTCACCCTAGAGCTACTGAAGCGAGAGAAGCGAGCGAACTGAGAATCTATTTCTTGCGTTCCCGTATACCGAAGTAGAGTGAGAGTGAGACGTGAATAGCTTCGTTTCCTTCCCCATAGCGTTTTTTTTAAATCAATATACCTACGTCACACATTGGCACACGTTTGATTGTATTGGTGAATTTATTCCCGATTTTCAGAAAATATCTCTGATGTGGCCGATAAGTGCTAATTAATAATAATATTATATTTTCATTCAATGCGTAAATGTATTACAGAGGAATACCTACAATTTTAACCCAGTATTTATTATATTTATAGAGATATTAAAGTTTTTAGAAGGAATGTGCACTAGCTACACATCACAGGGAAGGAAGGGTCAACAAAATTAGATGTATTCAAACTATGATGAAAAAGCTCTCCCAGAGGTGAGGCCCTTACTCTGTTGCCGTCACACTAGAATGTGATAAGGATAGGGGTAGTACTAATAAAATGTCAGATACCACGGACAGAGGTGCAATTTGGACACGGAGAGAGGTGAAAGAAAGTGACAAAATAAAAAAAGGAATTATTTACACTCGGGCAACACAGAAAGTCCTAAACGATTTAGAGTGTCACAATTTTTTTACATAAATTGAGAAATCTGTAAAACTATCTCTAGTTTCCACAAGGTCAAAATAACTGATCGGACCGAAGGTAGTACGATATACATACGTATATGGCTGAATAGAGGTCCTCCAAAAATTCTCACAGTCCCATAAAATGTGATCTGCAGATTAATCTGGCTAATCACTTGAAGAGTTTAACTAAAATCAGATTAAATCTGCCGATGATCTAGAAAGTGTAATTACCTTGTACTCGGAACTTTTGGTTTGTTTTGTCAAACCTGTTTGCTGCTGAAGTGCTAACGCTTGCACACAATTAACCTATACACGCACATGCGTATTTCATCCACAAATCGACTGACAATCATACTCGATCATGAGAGATAACCTTTCAAAAAATATTGTATTCAAGTCCCTTGATGGGATGTCTCCGTTAGATCTATCGAATCTGTGTCTGAAATATGTTCCTTCGTAGAGAAGTACAACTTTGAGGTCGAATTCATCTACAATCGAATAAATTGATTGTTCCGAATCGATTCAATAGGGCGGAGTATTATGAAAGACATTTAGTTGTTGCTGATTATGTGGTGGGGAATGATCTGTCTCAGGGATATGGGTTGCGTGTGCAGTTTTAGGATGCACTTGAAGGCAACCTTTTTTTGGAGGTCGTATTTAAATGTATGGTTGCATATGAACACTTCATAAATAAGCTACACTCTACCTAAACTGAAGATGTTACTACAAAGGTTTCATTGTAGTTCGTATGCTTTCTGCGACGATCTTTCCAAATATGTTTTTCTGAACGTGTGCATATGCGGGAAAGTATCAAATCTAATTATCTCAGTCACCGATATCCGATCCGTAGACCCTATTTTTATACATGTATATTTATGTAATATTTTTAATTCGTCAATAAAATAAATTAAGTTCGATTCCTTGAGGAGAATCTGCCCTCTAAAGGGTACAATAGAAATCATAATTTTATTATTATGATTATTCTTCACTAAGACATTAGAATCAAAATAGCCAGAGTGGTCGCAATATCGATATAATGGTAAGTTGGAACTGTTAACGTGTTCCTCGCGGGAAGCAGAAACGCCTGTGATCTGATCTGTAGCATTCCTTTGTGTATTTTACGTAATGTTTAGTTTATCTCCTTTTTTTAATGAGTCTCCTTAAGAGTAATGACTATTATTTATTATCAGAAAATTACTGGAATGTCATGTTTACTTGGTGGTGTAATCAAATATCAGTGGTTCTAAACAAAATACGCGTTTAAACTTAGAAATTAAAAAAACGCCGAAATTGTGCCGCGCACAGGATTCGTGGAATTTGATTTTTAACGCGGTGTACAGGTTAAAATATAAAATCTTTTACAATATTCAACATCAGCTTGCAACGAGGTGGTATAAAAATCATTATTACCATTTCTCTTTTCGCCAAGTCACTCGACAATCTCTCTCTCGTGAAAATAGATTAAACGTTGCAAATCGTCATCAATATTCAATACAGAGAGTATTCGGCTGCCTCTAGCTTGGACCAACAACTATGATTCAGCGTTCATCTGACATTTCTATCGCGGTCAGGACATGTGACGTCCAACAATTTATTACAGGTCCGCCTTTTGATCGAGATTTCCGTCGTGATTAATATCAAGATGGCTGAAGCCAATACTATTCTGCTGGGACCGTAGGTATTCTATTGTTATAACTCACTGTTATCTGTTTGTTTTTTTTTTTATTTATTTCGTTTTATTATTGTTGCCTTATCCGATCGCCCCGTTTGACTTGTTCCGTTTTGACAGGTCGGATTCTCAGATCGTAAGCATTGATACTTTGATACATTAAACAATTATGATGAATGTAACTTAATGGTTCTAGATCTCTTTTGATTTAATCTGTCGGTATAAAGACGGTCTATGAAGTAGTTCAGTAACTCGCAAGATTATTTAACGTTTGAAATTAAGTGACTATGATTGTTTACAGCACTTCACCTGCTCTAGTTGGCTTCCTAAAAAAATATTTCGTAGACCTAAATTCTTGATATACGAGTATCTTACCAAATAGTCATTAGGGTAATATTTTTATTTATGTATTTATTTTCTCAAAACAGGCTTAGTCCAATTACTTTGAAAAATACAAGAAATGTTAACATTAAAAATTATAAAAAAATACATAAATAATAAATAATGTATATGCATACATGTATACACGTAAACATACACGCATATTCAAAGTCACTTAAGTACGTTGATGAACGCTTTCTAACGCGCTCAATCTTAGTAGAAAATTGTGAAACGTCAAATAAAAGAAAAAAATTAAATATGTCAATATCCGAAGCAGTTCCGTTCAAAGGAGTTAAGGCCCTTCCAACAGGAATAGCGGCTGGAAGACCCGTTCTTGCGTATGTTATTGAGAACAGTTCTTGTCGGCGTAGTCTACTGTAATTGTTAAGAACATTTAACGCTAATATTTGTAGTAATGCTGGACAGCTCACAACTCCTCGAACGAGTTTGACGACGTATACCAGATCTCTTCTTACGCTTAAGGAGTTATACCCGAACTTGCCCAGTAGAAACTGAGTAGGATAAAGCCACGGATAGACACCAAACTCACCCATATACTCGTAGATATATCGTATATATTTTGTTTTTACTTTCTCCACCATGAGTGAGTACTGCGCCCCCACCGGGCTCGCGCTCACCGGGCACCGGGCTAGTTTGCTATGGATCAATGAATTAAACAACGTTTTGAACACCATTTGGTTTACATGATACATATCATAACGCTATTTATTCTCTTCGGGAAGGCAGAGAGGAAAGATCATAAACTTTACCAACCAGGACGTTGCCTGCTCCAAATCCACAAATCTTCTTATTTTATGTTTCTTGTCTTTTCACCTTTCCTTCTATCAAAATTTAATTCACTTAGTCCATACATATTTTTTTACATTATCCTCTACCACGATCCCAATTATAGTTTAATAAATAAATTAAAAGAAATATTGCAATAACAATTAATACTTGTAAATGATTGCGAGACATTGACGCTCACAGCAAAGAACATAGCTCCAGACTACATAAAGAAGCATGGAGAGATGCATGTTGGGATATACTAAAAGAGACCGTCAATGAAACACTTAGATTCGCAACAAAACAAAGATAGAAGACGTAAATAAAGGTATGTAAGAAAATGAAGTGGCAATGGGCAGGACACGTAGCCAGAACGTCAGATATCCGAAATAATCCAATGGTACCCAAGAGGCATAAAATGACCCAGGAAAAGACCGAAGGTACGCTGAATGGATGAAATCAGGAAGCATGGCAACGTCACATGGCGCTAACGAACAAAGAACTGAAATATTTGGAGTCAACTTGGGAAGACCTTCATCCAACAGTGGATCGACATTGGTGATGATGATGATGTCTTGTAAACAACTTATTTACCAAACGCCGTTTCCCTTGCAGGAGTATGCAGAGACGACAGAGCCTTAAAATTGTATTTCTAGACACACACATTTCGCCTCTTCTACATCAATACTTCTACAACGATTTCTCTTCTTCTTGTATATTTTTTCTTTCAAAATATACACTTGATTTAATCATATTTTCTTTGATATTTCTACCATACCTTCTACTCACATTTGCACTGTATATTTATTTTGTTTTTACTTTTTTCATTAATTTGTTCCACGTGCCCAAACCACCTTAAAATGCCATTTTTCATCTTAATCGACACATCATCCTTAAGTTCACATTTTAATTCAAATGCTAATGTATCTATGTAATTATTCTACATTAATTTTTGTTGAATAACAAATTAATTGAGCTCCATTTTATTTATTTGAACAAAATGATTTTAAAACAATTTTATAAGTTACACCGAATTTTTTTTAAAAGGTTCAATATTTGATTAAATAAATATATCATGATTAGTATGTTCCCCTACCCTTTTGGCTCGAAGTAAAACTCGCAGCACAAATCTTCACTTATCTCGATCTCTGGCCAATTCTTCCGTTTCCACAGATCTAGTTCCAGCCTCTTCTCACATAAACATTCCGTCTGTTTCTTCCACTTTCTTTCTGAGCAAGTCTTTGTATTTTCCCCTGAAAATGTTACAACTGATAGGTACTTGTTTTTGGTTTTCGTATGATATGCCTAGCCACTTAAGACGAGCCTTGTATATTTTCGTTAGAAGGGGTTCTGTGTTCAAAGTCCCTCGGATTTCCGTATTTCTCAATCTATCTTCTAGTAGCTTTCCTATTAACCCCATAGAAAGCTCATATCCACCGCCTCGATTCTTAACTTAATTCGTTAATCAGTCAATTTCATCTACGAATGTACTATCAGATAATTGAAAAAAATATATAAAGTGACATTATATAATTCTTTAAGGGTTTACTCGTATGTTTCCTATCATCTTCAGCCAAAAATACAGTGTTTTATGTAATGTTTTAATAAAATTACAAACTTCGTATGATACTCTTTACGTACATAAATAAGCAGAGGTGAGAGAACGCCAGACTTTCCTGTAGTGGCACACATCATCATAACATACACTATCTCATACAACTTTGACTTTTTTCAAATCCTTCATTCAAAATATCGTACACTTGATCCAAACCCACTTTCTTCGGTATTCACCTTCCACTCACATTTGTACTGTATAATGGTTTTCTTATAGAAGACAAATCGAGTTTTCTGGTTAATGGAGCCTTCAGTTAGTCAATCCTGATGGCTAAAAACCACTAAAGGTATGGAGCTCGCAGAATGCCATTGCTAAAAGTTACAAAACTCGTGCACCTCTAGCGTGCAAGTATTTTTACCAAACCAACTTGATGAGACCAAGATCCCTTTTTTTCGGGTGCCATCAGAAATCGAACCCAAAACCACCGGATAGAAGTCAAGCGTCTTACTAGCTTGGCCATAGAGGTTTTATTTAAATTACAATTCTTTAGTCAACGGGAAAAGTATGTATTTATTGATGCTGTCGATTTTTAATTTATTGAAGTCCGTAGTTAATCAGGAAAATTTAAATTAAACGCTTTAATAGTTATATATCCTTTATTTCTTTACTCAGTGACAGCTGTTTGGCCATACAATGGTGTTTGTATAGCGACAGTTTGACAAGGTCATTGTATGGCGAAACAGCTGACTGGGTAGTAAAGGATGTTGAACTATCAAAGCGTTTAATTGAATTTCCTTTTAAATAATGAAACATTTATAGTTAACAGTTGATTAGTTAACATGGTTAAATACTTGTTGCAATATTTCTCACAGGTTTTTTTATTTTTCCCTTTTGAAAAACTATTAGTAAGCTAAAAGAGATTGAAAAATCAATAAAGTAACAATGGGAAAATAAAAGGTAGTAATAACATGATCAAGATAGGGTTAAAACAGCTCGTTGGCCTAACTATAAGAACATGTAACTCCATATGAGTAACTTGACAGGAGAGAGAAAAAACGTCACAGTTTGTCCTATGTAAACTTAAACATTGTTTTTTAAATATATCTGATTGATAAAAAAAACAATGTCTTTATCAATCAGATATATTTAAAAAAAATGTTTAAGTTTGAATAGGACAAACGGTGACGTTTTTTTCTCTCTCCTGTAAAGTTACTCATATGGAGTTACGTGTTCTTATAGTTAGGCCAACGACCTGTAAAATTTTAAAAGTATTTTTATGTGCCGATTATTTTCGAGATTAAAATAATTTAGAAGATGACTTACATGATCTTATTAGTATGATACTTATCATACTACAGGTTCGATTCCCATTGGTACCTACCCCATACCAGTTAAAAAATAGGGTACCACTCTAGTTATTTCTTCAGGCTTACAGATTTCTGATTGGTTGTTCGTTAAGTGTCTTATACTACATATGCAATATACGTATAGCACCGAGACTTGGACATTAAGAGCAAGGAAGATATATTATTATTATTATTATTATTATATTATTACACATGACAAGAAATATACACAATTTGAGAAAAAACAACAGGTAATTTGATTTGGACATACAATTTCAATGGATCTGAGTTTGTTGCCTTTCATTTGTCGTATTCCCAGTAAACTAGGATTTTGCCTGTATCTCACTGAGAATATTTAGCATGAAAAAATAAAACGATACTTCTTTCCAAATTTGATTACACAAAAACAAAACCCCGTTGCACGCTCTCATCAACCTGACAAACAGTGACACTCAACTACAACTGGAAACATCTTGCGAAATTCAACTACTCACACATCATCACTCCAGAAAGACCAAAAATATTCATTCCACAATATACCGCACACAATCATAAGAATAAAAATTTAAATTAAAACAAAAAAAATACACAGCAACACAAATACAAAAACAACCAAAATTAAAACAATAAGAAGAAACCCACATTCACGAGCTCACATAAATCCTTTCCACTCGTCATTCATCCTGAAAGCCCAAGTACTCAAAATCCTGTCGCAATAACAACCACGCTCCGATCGACTGTCTAAATGGTTTTCCTACCTTTACCTATATTGAAGTCGGCACGCCATTGTATGTAATGGGAGCCAAATAAGCATATTGCCTTTGGGCAAAAGAGGCTTTAGCTCTAGGGATGGTGAACATTTCATTAGTTGCCATGCGTGTCATGTGTGTCTGCTGAGTTTGCATCTTCCCTTCCTCTCGATGGATATAATAGATGCATTTGAAATTTGGCGCTGGAGAAGAACGTTACGATTTCCACTGACAGAAAAGCGAATTAATGCTTCTATTCTCGAAAAACTGAAAACAACAATATACCTTCGACGTGTCCTCCGATTCTTTGGGCACATTGCTCGTGGCTAAGGAGACAGTTTGGATAGGCTTGTGGTTACTGGAAGGACGGCGTACTGGAAGAAGAGTCCCAATGTGTTAGAATGACCAAGTGAGAGATGCAACAGATTACCCTTAACTATTGCCATTCGAACCGTGGAGTGCAGAGATGGATGGATAGAAGTCGTCAGATGCTATCATAGGAGTCACGATGCTCAGTCATAATCTACCCAACAAGATGGATGAATTGGTTATAAGAGATTAGCACATGGCAATACGGTATCCCACGGCAAAGCTTTTTGAAGAGTCGGGTCTTGAACATAGCCAACTTGCATCTCAAATCCATTCTCTGGCACTACCATCGAGAGGAAGGGAAGATGCAGACTCAGCAGAGACATGCCACGCATGGCAACTAATGAAATGTTCACCATCCCTCGAGTTAAAACCTCTTTTGCCCAAAGACAATATGCTTATTTGGCTCCCATGACATACAATGGCGTGCCGAATTCAATAAAGATAAAGGAAGGAAAACCATTTAGACAGTCGATCGGAGCGTGGTTGGTATTGCGACCGGATTTTGAGTACTTGGGCTTTCAGGATGAATGACGTGTGGAAAAGATTTGTGTGGGCTCTTGAGTGTGGGTTTCTTCTTGTTGTTTTGTATTTGTGTTTCTGTATATTTTTGTTTTTATTTTTATTCTTATGATTGTGTGCGGTATATTATAGGATGAACATTTTTGCTTTTATTTTTATTTCATTTTGGGTTCATTTTTGGTTTTTCTTTTGTTTTTATTTTTATTCTTATGATTGTGTGCGGTATATTATGGGATAAACATTTTTGGTCTTTCTGGAGTGATGATGTGTGAAGAGTTTGATTCCGCATGATGTTTCCAGTTGTAATTGAGTGTCACTATTTGTCAGGTTGATGAGAACGTGCAACGGGGTTTTGTTTTTGTGCAATCAAAAATCGGAACGAAGTATCGATTTATTTTTTCATCCTAAATATCCTCAGTGAGATACAGGCAAAAGCCTAGTTTACTGGGGATACGACTAATGAAAGGCGACAAACCCAGATCCATTAAAATAATGTAAGTCCAAATTAAATTACCTGTTGATTTTTCGCAAATTATGTATATTTCTTGTCATGTGTAATAATAAATAAATACACTCGCTTGATTGTAATATATCACATACGAGTACAACGATATCATTATAAAGCTCCAAAATACAACTTTTTTGACCAATATTATGTTAATTTTACATCTTGTTAGCTAAATAAAAAAAAAAATATTATTTATTCAACATTTTTATTGCAAATACAATCTGGCGGGCGTATTTACAGGCGGCACTCTCTTCCAGCCAACCAGACAAAAGTAAATTACATGGTCACAAAAACATTTAAATTATCACCCATCCCCACGAACACATACGTGAGCATATGCCCACAAAACTCACAAAGACGTGCAATCAGTCGAATATTCCTTTTCATATATATTGAGATATCATCAATCAAAAGGAAAGGATGGGATGGTGGAGAGGAAAAGAAAAAAATTAGGAATGAAACACGTTATATTACTGACTAGAAATGATTTTTTTTAATTCGCTTCTTAAAGCATGCCAAGAACGAAGCGAGTCAAACATTGGTTGGTAACTGATTCCAGAGTCTCACTGAATGGACAGTAAAGGACGACGTAAAAAAAGAGGAGCGGTAAACTGGAAAGGCCAATAAACTATATCTGTTTGAGTGTAGCGCTAATCCATGATCGTAAAGACTCTGATTATTTTCGGCGAGATAAGATGAGGCGACGGGACAGTTAAGGATATTATACAACCGAGACAGTGTGTGAACTTGGCGTCTATTTTTAATGTTCTATTAGTTCAATACCTTCTGGTATGAAGTTATATGATCGAAAATATATTTTTTCCTAGAAAATAGTCCTGTGTTATTGTTCTTGCAAATCTTTTACAAGATGCTGGGTTATTTCTTAAACCGTCATAAAACATCAAAATATATAATCCAAGAAAATGAATTACCAACGCAAACAGAAATAAATTTTAATTAAAAACCTCTTTGGAGAGATGAAAATTTTAAATGCAATTATTACTTTTTTTCAGACCTTATTGTCTCGGTTTGAAAAAAGTTCCTTTCCATTTAAAAAGTTTAATGAGTACTGTACATCGTCCAAAGTTATTAAAATGTTAGAGAGTTTTATATTCCTTTCTGCTCCAGCATTCTCTGTAATATGTGCTGAAAAGATAGCTCAAAGAGTATAAAAAGGGAAATGTATTTTTCAACTAAACACGCCATCAAAAATTTAAGCGCTAGACATTTTTAAAAAATTACATTTTCCACTTGCTTTCAGGATAACTAGAAATATTACTTGAAACAAATTAAAAAAAAAAATAATAATTGGTCTTTCAATGAATGAAAGTTTTCACTCTAATTTTTACTGTTTTGTTACATGATCGACCAAACATATATTTTAAAAATATTATAGTTTTTAAATCTGCCATCATCATGCCATATCTCCATTGGCAGTTCTTCACGCATTTATATTAACACACTTTCCTTATCAGCATCCATAAATCCCTCATCTCTCCTCATCCACATCAATAAATCTCACCACACATGCTCTTCTGTTACTCAAACTTCTTATCTTGCCCTCAGTTTACTTAACTTCCATTTCTGCAACTATCTCCGTTCACTCTGCACTCGGTATACATATTTTTTTTTGTTATGTATTTTTATCAAATACTGTTTATCCCACTTTTTGTAACGGTATAACCCTACCGGTTTCAAGGCTTTCCCCTCATCATCAGTGGAGCACAAACAAGGCTGAATACTGTTCGAGCTGGTACCGGCATACACGCCAGAGGCAAGATTCTTTGAATATGTGTATTGTTTATGTTTACCCCGGTGCACTGACTTAGAAGTAGGGTAGGGTTATACCGTAAAAGTGGAATAAACAGTGTTTTATAAAAACAAATTACAATGTCTTTAAACCTCCACAATGTTAATGCCTTAACTATAAATATTATATTTTTCTTTATTAAGCATGTCTTTTGAAACTCAATACGGTCAAACCATCTGAAGATTCCTTTCTTTTTATCGCATACGGAATAACCTTGTTGAATACCTTACTGGATAAATTGTGGATTTAACTTCTTTATCAACTTTGTACGCATGATTGAGCCACTTTACCAGATACCATAAGTATTATTGCTTCTGTTGTCATTGTATTAGTTTGAGATTTTTAATATTATTTATTTCTCTTTATTTGATGTAATTGGAATGATCTGCGCTCGGTATATATATTTTTCTTTATTAAGCATGTCTTTTGAAACTCGATACGGTCAAACAATCTCAAGATTCCTTTATTGCACACGGAAAATAACCTTGTTGAATACCTTAGTGGATAAATTGAGGATTTAACTTCTTTATCAACTTTGTATGTATGATTGGGCCACTTCCCCAGAGACCATTAGTATCATTGCTTCTGTTGTCATTATATTAGATTAAGATTTTTAATATTATTTATTTCTCTTTATTTGATGTAATTAGATTGGTTCTGTATCAAATGGAAACTAAATATGAGCTTTCTCTAATAAACAGTTACCATTTTACCTATCATTTCTTACTCTATCAAACCAGTTCTTCACAACGCATTTGTTCTACTTTTATTTTTCGATGGCAACGATTTGGTTTCGAATTCGGAAAGTATAGTGTAGTAATACAATTGTATTCCTTATACAAAAGCTACAATTATGATGATAACAAATATTTGAGAAAATCTTATTTATTTACCTCATATCTTTCAAACTTTATTACCGACGTATAAAGCTTTTACAGTCGTAAATGTTAAATTAATCTAGATTGAATAATATTACACATTTAGAGATGTATTATGTAAAAACAAAAAGAGTAAATTATGTTTGACAGCTGAATAAATTTAATATCAGCGAAAAAGGCAAAAGCGAGATGTAAGAAGTTTTTGTTATTTGATTATTTTTTTATTAGCTCGTTAAGTCTAAAAGGAACCTGGTTTTATGAAAGCCTTTATGAATTTTCTTATCCCGGAAAACAAACGCAATAAAACTTTTATCAAATACACAAGATAAAATAAATTCTCTTTACACGATCTAATATTTGCTTTTGCAATTTCTATCCGTATTAAAGTTTTTAACTTTATCCCTTAGTATGAAAAAATTGAAACATGAGAAAAGCTGTTTGTAAACAGTTTTAGTAATAAGGATATTCATTAGGAAAAAAGAAAGTGTGG
The DNA here is from genome assembly GCA_949825065.1 of Odontocerum albicorne. Lineage (NCBI taxonomy): Eukaryota > Metazoa > Arthropoda > Insecta > Trichoptera > Odontoceridae > Odontocerum > Odontocerum albicorne. Next base: position 28,951,567 of record OX463851.1, read on the forward strand.
CACTGTAAAGAAACTGCGGGATGCTTAGGGTGGCTTTTTCAATGGAAGAGGTTGCGTGGATCAGATTTTCTCTTTGCCTATGCACTTAGAAAATGTATGGCAATAAATGAAAAAGTATATTGTGCTTTTGTGAACATGGAAATACACGTGGTCGCGTGATAAACGACAAGCTATGGAAAATATTGAATGAATATGGTGTTGAATGTAAACTAATACGTGGTATTGCGTCATTTTACACCGAGAGTAGGGAATATATGAGAGTGAATGGTACTGTAACGATGGTCCTTATCAGTGTAGCATGTGTCCTATTAGGACGTGCTGATGATTTTGATATCGACATCGTTATCTTTGTTTTAGTCGATTCTGCATTCCCTCTCGTTCAGGGTCATCAATATAGCGTTTTGCTTATCTTGAATGTCGTGATGATCTTGATTTGTAGTCAATGAATATAGACTCAGGAATGCGGATATAAATCGATAAGTGGACAGCGAGTAAATAAATAATACAAGTCTTGACAGCTGAATGAATGACAATACTAATATGTTTATTTCTCGGCGTCCGAGTAATTTATACCAATGAGTAAATACATTAGCGATATATATCTGCCTTGCTCTAGCGCATGAACTGGCGGTAGGTTAATTATTTATATTTGGAGATGGCTAGCCAATTTGCAGACGCTGTAAATAGTAAATATTGTCGTTGTTCATAGTGTGTAACAATCATTGAATTCTTCATCGGTCATTGACCCTGTATGTTTACTATCTGACAATAATTAATTTAAATAATTGTGTTTAACAATTATTTATTTATTTATTTATTTAGGTAGGTATTCCTACAGTACCTTTACTGAATGGTTTAATATTTCGAAATGAGTAAAACAAGGATGCCTCATGTCACTCTGGTTATTCCATATTTACATCGATTTATGTGTGAAAAAACTACGTTCCCGCATTGCTGTATGCAGATGATATGGTAGTTTGATAAAGAAATTGTGTGAGAGATGCGAAGAAAAAGATTTGAAAATGATTCTTGCAAAATCCAATCTTATGGTGATAGAAAAGTGTGAAATGAAATGTAAATGAGATATATGAGTGAAAATTTAAGATTGAGGCAAGTTGAGGAATTCAGCTATTTGGGTAGAACTCGTATTTTCTTAGATAATAGAAGAGTTAAGAGGCATATCCAACAGCGATAGGAAACAAAGCCAACGGGGCACTTAAACACAAATACTCGAACCGAAGACTACGAAGTTCTGCTAAGATAAATATTCCACAATAGTATTTTGGTACCCACTTTGATATATGGAAGTGAAACGTAGACGTGGAAAAAGACTGAGAAAAACCGATTTACGAGTTATACTGTAAAAATGCGTGCTTTGAGAATAATACATGAAGTGACAATGTCTGACAGAGTAGGTTGAAAATGAAACTGACAGTTTTTTATGGTTAAGGCATCAACGTTGTAGAGGTTTAAAGACATTGTAATTTATTTTTATCAAACACTGTTTATTCCACTTTTTTTTTTAATACATTGTTTGATAAAAAATAAATTACAAAGTTATTTATACCATTAATTTACAAAATTATTTTGATTAAGAATCCAAACATTTATTTCTGTATTTCCTCATTGTATAACAATTTAGCAAGCTTTAAGTCAGATGACAGTATCTTTCAAACACCCAGAGAAAAGTTTATAAAACCATTTATATGGTCGCAAAAAATATTCAAATGATTATCAATGTGTACGAAATTCACGATCAATATATAATAAACAGTAATAAAAGTGAGATATCATCAATCAATGGAAGGAATGCTGGAGAGGAAATAAAAATCGGAATGAAACACTTAAAAATATTTTGATATCATCTCGCATTTGAACTGTTAGGGCAGACATGATACTCTTATATTACTACATACGAGTACTTCCTTCATTTCCTTAATACCAACACATTTTTGCATAAAATTTCTCCGGAATATCTACTCCTTAGTAATATGATATAACTATAATTTACTGCGTCGTTTTTGACCACGAAAACCATTCTCGATTGCATTGTATAAATACATACATAAGAAAAACATAATACTCGGAGCTAATGTGAAACGTGGTAATAACATATGAATTAGATGCCACGTTTTCATGATCCAACAAACTAGGCAATTAATTACCTTGTCTTATAGAACATCCTTGTATCAATATTTGCGTCATAAAATATGGTTCTGGTCTAGATACCGATACATTTTGCTTTCATTGTAAACTATTTTACAAGATTCAATAAAAACTGCTTTTCCAAAAAAAAAAAAAAAAACAAATCCAAAATACTCGTACACATAAAACATTAAAAAACAGTGTCAAAATTAAGTCAAGTCCAAATTTCGTATGTTACTCTCGCCCTCCACTTAAGTTATTAGCACTTTTTTTATAAACGCTAAGAAAAAAATGCGATAAAAGATAAAAACTAAAAAATGCGATAAAAACTAAAACTCGTCGTTGATGGGCCTCGTAGTCGAGGATGCCCTCGATATTTCAACGTCAATTCAGTTGGAAAGCGATGCTGTGCCTTAAAGTCTTTTTTCTCCTATTTAAGTGAGTAAGTTGTTGCACACCAGCAAACTGACTGGCCACCCCGGTGTACTCGGTCCGATGGTACACCTAAAGTGAGGCGATCGGAGCACACCGGAATGTTTTTCCCCCTTTTCTTTCTACTCGTACAGTGTATGCAACAATATAGTAAACGATCGTGTCTCAGATGTGTTTTAAACAATTTCGTCAAAATCATACGACACTTGAAGACGGTGTCCACTCTGGAAGATCAATCACTACTAATGGAGACCAAATCAAGGCATTGATACAAGATATTGTTGAGATATATTCTATCAAAAACTACCGTCCAGGAGCATTTGATGCAATTTTGCGTTTGAATTTGACGTAAATATCCGAAATCAATTTTCGGACAACCAGTTGCTTTTCAAAATTCTAAGATGAATTTTAAAAATGCAATTCTAAAAGAACAAACAGAAATTAGATACTTTTTAAAACTAAGGTTTAAAATTTTACCTGTGGTTTTTACATTTTGTTGAAAGAATACCTCAAACGAGAGGTAACGAAAGTGAAATGAATTAAAATAGTCAGAAATTCTCCTCATTCACGCTAAAAAATACTTTTGTTTTTCATTAACAAAGTAAAGTTTTTAATTAACACTCTGTTTTGTCGAGTGGGAGCTTATACTCATTAACGTACGGTCTTTGAATTCTCAATGTTCTTTTTTTTGCTTTCGTCAAAGTAATGAATGTTTTTTGTAGATAAAACCATTTTTCTCTGCGGAGACTTTTTCAGGGAAAAAAACACTAGGAATAAAAAAATAATTTCGTGATTTTTTATGAGTCCACGCGATTCGCTCGTGCAGCAAAAATATATTTTCGGTTAAAAACTCGAGGGTTAAAGATACATTGAAAATGTATTTCAAAATACTGAATAAAATTGTTATAGAAATACACATTTATGGTGATTTTGTCAATGACAGCTTTATTAGTGATCGTAAATGCTTGGTTTTTTAACGAAATTATAATTACGTCTTAAAAAAAATTACATTGTCGCAACTTTTTTTTGCATAACTCAATATTCTGCTAATGGTTTCGCTCACAAAATGTATACTTACATGTAAACCATCACGCCATTTCCCTGTCGGGGTTGACTAGAGCCGCTGAAGTTGATTTTCAGTATTTCTTCTTCGTTTCTATGTTTCTATGCCCCCCCTTTTAACATACTAGTTTCCGTTATTGGTAGCTCAGAAATATTTAAGAGTGTGGCGGAATAACCATATTCTGTTTTGTTCCGGTAATCAAGCCTTCGGGTTAAGAATCATTGGAATATGCACGAAGCTCGCGGTTCGTCTTTGCAAATATTTGTACTCGGCGTGTGCGAGTATTGTAACAAGACAAATTATTTTAACAGGCTGTGATTCTTTTTTTTGTTGTGTATCATCGGAACTCGAACTCGAAACCTCAGAATGAAAGTTAAGTGTCTTACCAACTAGAAGTTGTTGCCAATCGACGAATTCTAAAGATTTATCTTCCACCCGGGAGGTTCAGGTTCGATATTCGATTGTTCCCAAAAAAAATCCTGAATAGAAAATAAATATTCACAATCAAGATTATATACAAAGCACTTTCTTCTCTTGGAAGATAAATAATTGATAGACAACATAGTTATAATTTAAGATACGATGATCTCCGTGGCATTCATTGACATTTAGCTATGAGCTTATTTGCTAATAGCCATGTGGTAATTGACTTATAGCGGTGTAGTAATTGCCTCATAACCATATAGTAATTGACCGTGTGATAGTTGGCCATATGGTAATTGGCTTATGGACACGTGGTGATGGGCTTATAGTCATACGGTAATTGACTTATAGTCATGTGGCAATCGCCTTATTGCCATCAAGTAATTAGCTTTAAACATGCGAAAAATTGCTTATATCCAAGGGATAATTGGTTTCCAGACATGTGGTAGTTTCTTCGATCGAACCAAAAAAAAAATTAAAATCAATAAATGGGTACATTTATTTAAATGCCGACTAGCTCCAAATCTTTGGACAAACGAAAAACGATATTCCGTGAAACTTCTTTTACTAATTATTTTAAAAGGTAGATTGTAAACTTATAATATTTCAAATAACGACATGATTATCTTCACAATAAAAATCACTTAGGTTTGTTACGTATCATTTTGGTTTCGTCATATTTGTTAATTAGCCTATTAAAACAAAGTTATATCCGAGATGTTTCTTGTTAATAGCAAATAAAATTCTTTAATGTCAACCAAAACTTTACCGAGCCGAATTAGTTATACGTGTAATACTCGTATATTATAAACCTGAATCACTTTGAAACAGCATCGCAGAAAGTTTAAATGAGCTCTTAGTGACATCGCACACATCATTGAATTCCCACGGGTAAATAGTGATTGACAAATTCTGAGCAAAATTCAACTCAATTATTAGTTCATGCTCAATCATTACCCGCTACTTTGATTAAGAAACTTAACTAAGTAGGTACATTGAACGAGGTAGTGCACAGTGTAATCACAAATCAAATGAATAGTCAGAAAATTTGATTTCTCATTTTTTTACTTGTGTATGCAATTATCATATCCGTGACGAAAGGAGATTCAACTTCCTTAGTCCTTCAGACAGTGCAGACGTTGAAGAATTATTCATAATCTACTTAATTATTCGCACTTCACCGTAATATACAACTGAAAAAATTTGAGAGTCCTCATTCATATATTCTTCTACATCGTGGTATCAATGCTGAGAAATGGGACCCACAAATTGTTGAGTATATTCATATGATTTTACTATGAAAAAATAGTGTGGTGGTTCTCGATTGCCTTCTGCACCGCAGTAGATATTATAAAAATTGTATACACGTTGTATATATTTCGAGTCCTGCTGCTAACACATAGTATTTTGTGGCTACTGTAATAGGTCTTAGAGGAAATGTGCACTTGTGGATATTAATTGAAAGCAGGAGTAATGTACGTTGTATATTTTGGGATATACTAATGTGGATAGGAGTTGGGAGTATCAGGAGAGAGAATAGGAAAACACAAATCAGAATTAACCAACCACTGCATCTCTCCACAAAGTTTCGCCCGCAGGCACACGCAGTTACCGGGATGTCGCCGCTGTCTGTGTTCTGACAATTACTTAGAGTCAAAGATGAAAAGTTCGTAATGTCAGTAGACCAGGAGTTGAGTATTTTCTTGACGTCCTTAGACTGGTATATACTGTTTACAATATACTATCGTTTAACATCTCGCTACACCCCAGTCCTCATATATGCATCAAATGTATACAGTGTTCCTGACTACATCTGAATTCTTTTTTTTTTACACAGCACTATTTTCACCTTGCCTAGCAGCGCTATGAGAATTTATGATAAGCAAAATATAAGTAACAGGTGTTCGTGGTCTAGCGACAAGCATTCATGCTAAACAAGAGGGCACCCCAGGTTCAATTCCTGGCAGATTCGCTTCCTGACTGGTTTACTTTCAGACAATTTTATATCTTAATTTATGTGGTATATAATACTTCTCCATCTTTTATTCATCCATTTCAAGATATCATTGTCAACCCATGAGACATAATAAAAATCAAAAATAATTATTTTATGGTAACATATTTGGTAAACACCGTGTGTATGTTGAACAGCTTTGTAAGTTTTATGTTAAGTCTCGAATTAACTCTCCCTCCGTATATTATGTGATTGCAGGCTTTCAATTTCGGTTGCCGGCAATCTAAGTTTGTTCCACGAGTTAAATAATATTTGTCGGTCGAAATGTAATTAAATCTTAATGGTTTCTATAGAAAATGTGCGAACGTGTTGAGTTTGTATATTGGGAAACAGTTCTGGAATTCGTTTGCTTTCTGTTTAAGCTTCAAAACGGTTTCTGAAATTTCCGTGCAACCCGCAGACACACGCGTGTATGACACTTTTGGGTTTAATTAAACTCCGGTTAAACGCCGTGTAAACTTGTGAATATAAACCGATGCTGTATTTAAACTGGCTTCACAATATTCTGATACGTTCATTTTCGATACATAAAATTTAATGTTATAATTGTATTCGTTACGCCATTGTTTAGGATCAACCTTGTTAAAAAATGTTTCCACATTAAGTTGATTAAGTCTCTTTTTTAAATATCCTAATTAAATTATAATAAAATAATTAAATGTTTATACTAATTCTTCAACGTGTTTTTGTTTTTTACAAAATATATGTTTTAACGAAAAAAATACAATTTTTGCATAGAAAATGACAAGTGACGCACATTTGAAGAAAAAAAATTAAATGTGCTCATTTCTTATTCTGATACGTTCATTTTCGATACATAAAATTTAATGTTATAATTGTATTCGTCACGCCATTGTTTAGGATCAACCTTGTTAGAAAATGTTTCCACGTTAAGTTGATTAAGTCTCTTTTTTAAATATCCTAATTAAATTATAATAAAACAATGAAATGTTTATACTAATTCTTCCACGCGTTTTTGTTTTTTACAAAATATATGTTTTAACGAAAAAAATACATTTTTTTCATGCAAAATGACAAGTGACGTACATTTGAAAAAAAATAATTAAATGTGCTAATTTCTTTGACGAAAATCACGTTTTTTTAATTAACTAGCTGTTTAACAGCAAAATGGGGTATTTTTCTAGCAGGTAACTTTTATCAATCTTAAAATTAAAAATAATATTTTCATTTGAAAATATTATCCTAAGGGTAACACACAAATTATTTTTCTGAACGAGCACCTATGTTATTTATTTAAGTATAGTTTTTAGTGCTTTCTAAATATATCACGGAAATCTACGCACTTCTTTGTTCATATTTATTACAAATTACCATTAAGAAAAAAGAATAAACAATTATTGATTGACAAACATTTGTTTTATGTACGAATAGTAGCAATTATTTACATCATCATGAATTCATATTATTGTCAGTACCGTATTCGCCAACTGAGCGTTACCACTCGCTCACGGAACGACCTTGTAGAAAAAAGTTTCTAATATCGATATTATCGGATAAATTGAAGATTAAGCTCCTTTATAAAAGTTACAGGCATAACTGAGCTACTTTACTGGGAAACAAGTGTTATTTATGATCCTGCTGCTATTTATATAGCCTTTTATGTATATGTTTTTTATAATATACAATTCATTTCATGTAGGTAATATGCTTAAACCTTAACCAAATGAAAAACAAACAACCTCCTTGGTCTAGTGGGCAAGTGAAACATCTGTCTTGTAACTCGGGGGTTGTGGGTTTAATTTTTTTAAAAAGATCGCTGGCTGGATTTCTCTCAAATTATCTAAAACATCTTTCTGGGTGGTTGAAAGAAATTTATTTCCAAATCGCAATAAGCCTGCTAGATTGAACTGTATACAACCAAAATGTTATTAAATATAATACAATAAATACACAATTCAATTAGCCCTTTTGAGCCAAAATATGCTTATTGCTTATAAAGTTAAAAAACATGGATTGAATATGTATAATAAATAGAACTGTTCGAACCTGGGTCATTAGGTTTCTCTAAGTATGCTCAAAATGGCAAGATAATTTGTTACATTATAATTACATTGCGAATACACAATAATAATAATAATGCTACGGATACCCTGGACGGATGTGGTCAGCAACACAAGGGTTCTTCAAAGAGCCAAAGTAGATAGAGAGTTGCTGACTAATATTAAAATCCGAAAAGTGTTCTACTTGGGTTATGTACTTAGATGAGCAAAGTACAAATTACTGCACCTGATCATCCAAGGCAAAATAGAAAGCTGAAGAGGTGATGGCAGGAGGCAAATCTCCTGGCTACGCAATATACGTGATTGTACTGGCATAAGAGGCGTTGGAGATCTTTTTCGGACTGCCGGGGACAAAGATGTCTACTCTCAGGTGATATTGAACGTTGGAGGAACCTGAAATGACACTGGGAAGAAGAATAATAATAATAAAAGGACACTTTATATAGCGCCAATTAGAGAGCAAACTCCCGTCAAGGGCATTTAAATCGGGATTCGAACCAACTATTTATTATTGACAAATTAAATATATTCCTAAACATAAACCAGCTAAGTGTAATGAAAGGATGGATGTTTAGAAAAACGGTAAGAAACTGCATAAAACTAACCAAGCGGAGACAATCTACAATGAAACCTTTGAATATATTTCGATATGTGATAGTAACACATTCAGCTTTAGGTGTAGTGTAGTGATCATATTGCAAAAAAATTGATAAGATTTTGCAAAATGATTAAATTATTTCTTAAAGCTGCACACGACACCCATATCTCGAACACTAAGAGGCACGCCACTTGATCTACAGAGATCAGAAATCGATCTCAGTTTTTTTTCCGTCTCCGAAGTAACATCTCTCCGACACAGGTTTGAAATATAACTACATTGGAGATATTCCATTAAGGGATTTGAATACAAAGACACAAAGCTTGAAATCAATCCATTGGCGATACTTGAGCTAATGTAACAGACTATTTTGATGTTAACTAATATGAAAATAATAGATTTCTCTAATATCTCAAGACTGGAAAATGTGGATGTGATCATTTTTGAGGATTTGTTTTTTACGTTCATACAGTCGCCAAGTATCAGAAAATATTATGACTAGTTTTTTCACAAGGTTGTTCTCAGGATAAATGACATAAAAAGTGATCTCAGGAAATGAAATACATTTTATTCTTTAAGTGTTTTTTTTTTACTTTACACGTTTGTTCGGCAGGGCCCTAAATGTAGAATGACCCCTCGCTGAGAGGGAACAAGCCATGGCTCGAACCGCGCCGGTGATAATTTGAACAGGACCATCTTTCCAAATAAATTATTTAATTTAAATTATCGAAAATAATGTGACGGCTTCTAAAACAAGACTTCCTTTATGTGAAACTTGCTGAATTTGTATAATTATTTTTACTGTACTCAAAACATAACTTACATAAATTCGAACCGAACTGTAAAAAATATATTTTATCAAAAGTTTCGATTTTAACTTTGTGGAACTCCATATAAGAATAATGAAAATTAAATATTATTTTTATTCTACTAATTGCATTATTCACAGCTACACTTATTTATACCTCCAGTCCAGTGGCTCTCTTCAGTCGTAATGATCCTGGTGGGTTATAAAATCAGTGCTTTGACCGTTTTCACAATAAACCAGAATAAACCATCTGAAGAGAACCCCGAGATTTGAAGTACAAATAGATGTAGTGAGGATTATTGTAATTCATTATCATCATCATGTCGTTTAGCTCATGAGTAATAGCTTCTGACGACTCCTCTTCCTCATTGCGCGGCTCGAAGGGCAGCTGTTAAGGGTAGTCTATTTACGTCTCTCACTTGGTCAATCTAACACATTGGGATTGTTCCTCTTGTGCGTCGTCCTTCCACGCCTCCAGTAACCACAAACCTCTTCAAATTGTCTCCATGGCTACGAGAAATGTACCCAAAGAATCGGAGGACTCTTCGAAGGCACATTGTCGACAATCTGTCGGTGATTCTCAAATTTTCAAGAATGTAGACGTTAGTTCGCCGGGCTGTCTATGGAATTCGTAACATCCTTCTCCAGCACCACATTTCAAAGGCATTTATTCTACGTCTCTCACTTAATCTCAAAGTCTCCACACCATATATGAATGTTGGGTAGGCAAAAGATGTGAAGTTTGATTGTCTGTCTACGCATAATGGTATGAATCTTTTTTTTTTTTGCCGAAACTAAAGAAATTCGGATCTTTTTTTTTTTTTTTTACTAAACAAAGTAAATTATTGTACAAACATTTGTCAAGGCTATACCTATATAAAAATTTATTACTTAACTAATCTTAATTATATGTTATAATTTATGAAAATACTTAATCTTATTTTCATACGTATCATTTTATTTTATTTATTCAATCTTAATATATGAGATCTTAGAAATAATTAACACCTACACACTACTTATAACTAGATAACAATTCTTACACTAATTATTTAGCAAAAACAAGTCCACTCGTTCAGGCTACTTGTATTCCATCACATTCACTCAGACCTTGGTCGTCGCAGCTAATACTGTAGGTGGTCTAGTCAGGCAACAGATAATGCTTCGGGAGCTTGTGCTTATAACGGAAGGGTAGGTCGGATTTACTCTCGTAAGCCCATATATGTATGAAAATATCGAATAAAATTTCTTTTGAAAATTTTTATTTTCATTGTTGAAGATTTATTTTAAACCAAAACGCAATTTCTCATTTTTGCCTAAAATTTGTTTCAAAATATATTCAACCTTTCTAGATTCGTTATATTTGGTTAAAACCAAAAAAAAATATAAGAAAATAAGTTTGGACTGACTCGTTAACTTTATCAACATCCAATACCATAAACGAAATATTAGGGTTTTAAAAGTTTGTAAATTGTTATATTTTTTGTGACTGGCATAAACATAATATTTACATTGCACAACACTCTCTTAACGTACATATAATACAAGAAGTCAATAGAGTCACGGATAAACTAACATAATAGAGCCATAATGAAATAAACCGCCCGACCTTGGACTCGGAACACCGGACCATTGTGTCCGAAGACAGCATGAGACTAGCGCAACCACCCCGTTACCAAGGATTTCCCTGGCTGCAAAAAGTGGATGACTTGTCAGAAATACGAGGTTGATAATATTTTTTGAGATAAACTTTAAACAATCTACGTAATTTTCTAAAAAAAATATTTATTTCTTATTTAGTTATAAAAACTAATATAGTATACAAATAGACTCAAGGATTTCTTAGGGTGTCCAAATAGAATGACCACATAACAGTTTTTGTAAGAAACAAACAAATGTTAATGATAAATCGGTGACTTGTAATTGAGAATTTGAAAAGACTCGGGCAATGTGACAAGACGACAAAACAAAGGGAAACCACCAGCCTGAACAAGTCAGGATGGCAGCAAATCAAATCTTCTTTAAATAGAGAACCGTTAGGCAGACAGAACTGAGACGTCACGGTTCTCAGTCACCAAGAATCGACCCAGAAAAAGAATGAACTCTATAGGAAATGATCTCAAAGTAATCTATAACAATCAGATGTAAGCAATGAATAACAATTCTCAATTATATACACTAGAGTATTGGCACTGGAAATGCGAAGCTTGTACAAATATCTATAGTTTTACAATATGGAAATGTGAAGCTTGTACAAATTATCTATAGTTTTACAATATGGAAATGCGAAGCTTGTACAAATATCTATAGTTTTACAATATGGAAATGTGAAGCTTGTACAAATATCTATAGTTTTACAATATGGAAATGTGAAGCTTGTACAAATATCTATAGTTTTACAATATGGAAATGTGAAGCTTGTACAAATATCTATAGTTTTACAATATGGAAATGTGAAGCTTGTACAAATATCTATAGTTTTACAATATGGAAATGTGAAGCTTGTACAAATATCTATAGTTTTACAATATGGAAATGTGAAGCTTGTACAAATATCTATAGTTTTACAATATGGAAATGTGAAGCTTGTACAAATATCTATAGTTTTACAATATGGAAATGCGAAGCTTGTACAAATGTCTATAGTTTTACAATATGGAAATGTGAAGCTTGTACAAATATCTATAGTTTTACAATATGGAAATGTGAAGCTTGTACAAATATCTATAGTTTTACAATATGGAAATGTGAAGCTTGTACAAATATCTATAGTTTTACAATATGGAAATGTGAAGCTTGTACAAATATCTATAGTTTTACAATATGGAAATGTGAAGCTTGTACAAATATCTATAGTTTTACAATATGGAAATGTGAAGCTTGTACAAATATCTATAGTTTTACAATATGGAAATGTGAAGCTTGTACAAATATCTATAGTTTTACAATATGGAAATGTGAAGCTTGTACAAATATTTATAGTGTTACAGTACGTTATGTAAATACGATGAAAAATCTAATGAGGCTTTTTAAGACTTCCTCCTTCTACATTATTTGTTTATATTCAGCAACTCTGTTATGTTGGAAGTTGGCAGTAGACAGTGACGATGAAGGATACGCACTTTCTTCAAGAATTTTTGCACTACAGTATTCACTGGAAATGCGAAGCTTGTACAAATATCTATAGTTTTACGATCATAGTACGTAATGTAAATACGATGAAAAATTTAACGGGGCTTTTAACCCCTAGGCGACGGGAAGGTTTCGTATTAATTGCTATCTGGAACGGCGAGAATCTCAAAATCACTGTCTGCATTTTGTTGTTGTGCATTTCACTGCTTTGTGCTTTACCAAATAGAATTAAAATTATTAAAAAAATCGTGTCGTATTGTTAAACATTATTGAATTGTTTGTGCATAGTTAAAATGATCCGTTTTTTATTTTATTTATATGTTAGATGAAGTTTAAATTATAAATTACCTTCAAAATGCTCCTCTCCATAAAAGAACCACTCACAGAGACTTTATTTATTGTCGCATCGTAAAAAATCATTTTACTGTGTCAAGAATGTACATTTAGGAATAAACATGTTCAGTTTTATTGGGAGTTTTGTTTACACAATAATTATAAGGATTTTTTTAAAAGGTCTCTAAGATAATATTCCGCCATTCACACATACTTACACGGGCTCCGTTGCGGCATTTAATAGGGTGACCACAATATTGTTCGGAGCTTCGGACACTTTTGATTAATAAAATTTCACGGTGTGATGTATTTTAAAACAATTGGTTAGGCATAAACCAATACCACACTCGACACACCAGTAACGTGTTTGGACACGACGTTTAGGGCCACTTTTTGCGTGTCTACAAACATGACACTCCCTGTAAACCGATTTTCTTTTTGAATTATCTGTTTTTGGTATGTCCGCAACAAAATGTTTTTCGACCAACCTCAGTGGGTACTCGCCAACTCGATTAACTTTTATTATTGACCCAGGAATATGATACTTATGAACTAATTGTTTTATTACTTGTAAATGAAAATCTGTTAAACTAATATTTTTTTAAAATTTTAATTTGTACATGGCATGGGCATTGATCAAAACGACATCGATTGTTCGAAAAGCAACTTTTTTATACCACTTTTACTGGTTTCAACACGGGAGCTTTATTTTTCCAATTAGCTTTTCCCGTTTCCATCATTGATGCGTCGTGTGAAGTAGTCAACAGATGCACGCCTCTCTTGTCATGCCTTTCATGGCAAGTTGGCATCCAGCTTGTTTTGTGTCTACATCTCCTTTTTTGACTAATCCAAACGATGGCATGAATTTACGGTTTTTTTTTACAGTACCGCAGGCATTGGTCTGCTTGGTATGTAAATAATTAAATAAAAAAGGGCTAGTATACCAGTTATCTATATACACTGTATGGCCTTTTCCTAAGTAATCACCTAATAATGAAACAACCACTTTTCCAGAAATCCCCAATTGCTTCGACAAATAGTTTCTTCCATATTTGGTATTAGTATTTCCGTTTTAGCGCCAAAATAAATTACGAATTTTAAAACAAGTCCCGTTTTACAATCACATAACACAAAAAAATTTATACCAAATCTATGTCTTTTCGCTGGAAGATATTGTTTTATGCACAACCTGCATTTGAATAATACTAACGACTCGTCAATGCAAATATTCTCGTTTGGATAAAAATGTTTTTTAAACTGGCTACACACTGAGTCAACAAAATCTCTTACTTTGTATGTCGTGTCACCTGGTTGTTGTTTTTCATTATCCGAGAAATGAAGCATACTTAGGATTGATAAATACCTATCCCTTGGCATTATTTCTCCAAATATTGGTGTCGAAATGAACTTGTCTAATGACCAATATTTATGGATTTGACCCTTTTTGTTTGTTGCCGTAAGCATGGTCAAGGCAATGAACACGTACATTTCTTCAACTTAAACATTTTTCCATTTGTGTAATCTGGAATTCGGAGCTAATATTGTTTTCAATTTTACAGTATCACTATATCGGTTAGTTTCAGTTGCTATATTACTCACAATGTCTCGACATAAAAATAACTCAAAATAATCTAATTCACAACTCTCTTCATTGATGAATTCACAATCTCTTAAACCAGATTGTTCATTAAAATTGTGTACATCAGGTTGGAAGTTAATGCCACTTTCCCACTGGGGTGAGAAATTTGTAAAATTTATTTCACTGGGGGGATGTTCTTCTAATATTTCAGAATTGTTCATTTCACTCTCACTGTTTACCGGCGTTATACCCGTATGCTCTAAGTTCACCAAATTTTGGGGAATATAATCTTCTTCATCGCTCATTGATAAATCTGAATCGCAATCCAGCGCAAAATTTTCGATTTCTTCGTCATTCATTTTTAAGCCTTAAAAAAACAGTATTTGTTCCAAAAAACACAAAATGATGCGTAACAACTAAATAATTAGTGTCATTCAAATAATAAACATAAATAAAATACTAAATCGAAAGGGATCACTACACTAAAGGAAATGTTTACAAAATAAATGAAACAACGAAGTATTTCATCTAATGAATACTCCGAGTCGAGTATAAAATAATGGGCACCCTAAAATAAACAAATACACGCGCGGATATTATGTACACACAAGCCCGGATATCGTGTACAGACAAGCGGCAACGGACATGGAAAGGATGACTAAGCTGTGTGCGAATTCCCGAAATGCAATATTACTAATGATTGGATGTTTGTCACGGAAAATTAATTAAAAATATTTCTGTAAGTAAAAAGGAGAATATTTTTAAAGAGAATTGTAGTAAACACTTGACTCTATAGTATGATAATTTTTCTTTTGGTTTTTTACCGTCAAATTAACGAAATACGTGGAGATAAACATGACGAATATTCTGAACTACAACGTGTAGTTGGTCGTGGCCTCAGGGTTAAAAAATAGCCTCCAGGCATTTTTTAAGACTTCCTTCTTCTGCATTATTTGTTTGTATTCAGAAATTCTGTTATGTTGGAAGTCGGCATAGACAGTGACGATGAAAGATACGCGCTTTCTTCAACATTTTGACTTGAACAATGAATTTCAATGCAGTATTTCATGGAGATATGTTTACGGGACGGAACGTCATAGTGACCTCGTTCCTCCCTAGTGTAAATGTACCTAAGGAATCGGGGCCGTATGGACTCTTAACATACTCACTTTGGTGAAAGATATATCTTCATATCTTTTCTATTGAGATTGTAGGTGCAATGGGTTAATGTGGTCAAATAACATATATTTTGGATAAGTAAATTGAAACTATTTTATTCGCGCTTCACTTATCTGCAGGATCTAGAAGCGTATGTCTAATCTAATAATAAGAACTGCTTGCTTTGTAATCGTTTCCTATGCAGATTAGCTAACCAACTCTGATCGTAAACAAGCTACCCTTTTTAAACAATATTTCTACACAGGTTTTTGTTTTTGACTTTCTCCTCCCAATACAGATTATCTAGGCGAAATTATTTTTAGTCGTTTAGATATTCTTGTATAGGTGTTTCTTTTGTAGGTGTTATTAAATTAAATCAAAGTTTTTGGAAAGTCTTTTTCCATCAATTGCTACTACATGACTGAGACAGCGAAACATTATTAATTTGATGGTCTCCATTATCCTAAAAACACATGCTTTATTGACAACTTCTTTATTTGTAATTTAATCCTAGCACACAGTACCCAATATTCTGCGCAAACACAACATATGGAAGCTATTGAGTTTTCTTTCGTAATGACTGTAGGTCGTGCAGGTTTCACTTTCGTGCGGTAGTACACTCTGGATACAGGCCTGGTATACTAACATTTTAGGTTTTATGGTGAGTTTGTCGTTTTTCCTGACTCTAGCCTGCGAAAAAAAATGCATTTCTTATTCTATCATGCATCACCACACTTCATATTCTTCTTGTTGCACGCATTGACACTCGTTCAAGTATATTTTTTACTCAGTTATACTATCAATTTAATGTACCCATCCAACGTCAAATGATAGTTTTTTGTTTCCAATATGTATACTTATTTCTTAATCCAGACCAATATCATTCGTACCTATTGAGCCCAGATAGCAAAAATCATTTAAGTAGTTTAAACAATTTTGAAAAGTGAAGATAGCCCTTGGCATGGAAAACTTTTGGCACCCCTGATGTAGGAAATCAAACACCGGAACCATTTTAGGAAGCCGTTGCCTCCGGTTAGATGCAGAAGACTTACAATGAACTAGTTAATATTCATAATATTTGGAGTCTATAATTACAATAGATATTAGAACATACGGTCTGCAGCAACGAGTTCAGACCGAACAATGCTAGACTAGTATAATGACTTGTCTTATTTGTTTTGAGGAACGCGAGTAATTTGTCGAGGTTGTGTAGCGATGTAACTACTATTATTTTCAAATTTCCGGTCTACACTCAATTTGGCTCAATTTCCTGCTCATCACTGGCACATCGTACTGCTTCAACAAAAAGTTAAGACATTTTATTCAACACTTGCAAATTATAGTAATAAAGGGAGCGAATTATATAATATGTAAATAAATTGAACGATGCTACACATGATGTTCGATGTGTGAATGGTGAATCAAAAAAGCAAATATTTTTTTAATTAAAAAAGCAATGAATAAAAAAAATTTAATAGTGGAAATAAATCAAATAACATTTATTATTACTCATCTACTTATCCACACTAGGATGTTTGCACCATGGCTGTCTTAAGAGAATTAGTGACAATGTATGGCAGAATATTAAATGAACTGATTAGGGTTGACTCATCCCTAATCCCTTCATTTCAATGTATTTGAACGTAAAGCTGTGTTATAAAGTAAGATAAATAATTAATGGTTGAAGAAGAATTAACATAACAATTAAACAATGCAAATGTGAGTGGAAACTGTGGTAGAGGAAGACCAAGGAAATTATGGTTGGATTAAGTGAATGAGATTTTAAAATAATGAAACGTAGAGAAATCTTTGGAGATGTATGAGATTGTGTATGTATGAAGAATATGCGAAATATATGTGTCGAGGTATGTAAGTCTGGCGCTCTCTCCTTTCTGGCGTCTGGCGCTCTTTCTGCATACCCTAGAAGATAACGCTATGATGGTATGTACCTATGTTAAAGGGAGCGAATTATATAATTTATAAAATAATTGAAAGATTTTTTAATGTTCAATTCATTTGTAAATTAATTGAACGATTTATGAGGTGCATAGATTTCTGTGCGGAAGGTCGTTGGTTCGAACCCCGTGATGTGCTACTCCCCTCGAACGACACAGGCACTTTTTCCGCCTAGTGTTCGAAGGTATTAAGGATACCTATGACATTGGTCATATACTCGTATATTCTTTTTAAAAAAAGATTTAACTCATTGTACTCCATATGTAACATAAATTATGTATCAATAAGCGATAAAAAACAAAAAACAATGTCTAAGGTAAGGTAAACTGGATCTAAATCAATGCCTAAATAAATTTAACTAGCATGGTATACAGCTATTAAGTTGAGAAATAAGTTGGTTAACTATACGGATACAGAAAGTAAACTTGTCCAATCTGGAGTTTATAAATTAAAATGTTAATGACTGTTACTATTTTTATTAATGCAAGACAAAAAGAAACTTAAAAAAAAAGAGTTGTCTAAATAACAATAATTTTTCGGAGTTCGCTAACCACATAATAGAAAAAAAACATTTGTTTAATATTGATTGTGGTTTACGGATTTTGCACACGAGTCGGGGGGATTGCAGCTGGACTACTTAGAAATTATCAAGATTAAAAAAAGCGTTAAATTAAGTCTCAACATTATAAACAACCAAGTTCATTTCAATAATAGTCCTCTGCTAAATATGTTTCCCGTTCGAAAGTCATAATTTCGATGCCTTCCTACTCTCCTCCAATTATAAGCTAGTATTCCCCTACCTCTCTCCTGAGCCTATTACAATTAGAAAAAATATATATTACACATAATTTAGTTAATCTTCACCTGATGAAGAAGACGGAAGTCTTTGAAACAGGTAGTGAACTAAAATAAAACAGTGGTGATAACAAAATTAAAAAAATAAGGGTTTTATTAATTTTATTAAAAAAATATAAACATGACACCACAAAGTGAAACAAACGTCTTTGCTAAGATAAAGGTAAAAAAAAAGTTTAAATAAATCAAACAATATTATTTTTAATTCATAGCCCATTGACTCACACAAAGATGTTTGTCACGTGGACTGTTAAAGCCAAAAATTTAATTCACAAGAGAGTTTATATATTAAATAAAATTTATGTGATTAAATCAATTTTAAACGATTGAAAGATTCACTCGATCAATCTTTAAAATGACAATCGACCTTTAAACGACGAAGTTTTTCATAGTAAAAAGAAACGCAACATTATCGTTTGTTATTACTAACAAATTTAGAAGCACTCACCAATGTCACTAATAAAAAATATAAATTTCCAATATTTATATAATATTTTAATACCGTGCTCTACAGTATTAAAACCAAATCCTTTGTAAAAAATATTACCAATGTTTATTTCGTTGTAATTTATTAAGTAAAGCACTATTTATTCTACTTAATGCTAAGTGGGATAAACAGTGTTTTACTTAACAAATTACAATGTCTTTAGCATCCACAGTGTTAGAGCCTTAACTATATATAATATTACATGATAGTTATTTTTATTTTGCGTTAGTAGCTAACCAAAGGCTCTACACGAACCTTCTTTGACTGAAGATTTTAACCTAAAGAAACGATTTAAGGATTTTCTTTTTAATTTTGGAAAAGGCGATTGTTTCACTTTGTGGTGTCATGTTTATAAAATAAATAAAACACTTATTTTTTATTATTGTATTCACCACTATTTTATTTGACCTCACTGCCGGTTTCAAAGGCCTTCGTCTTTCTCGTCAAGTGAAGTTGAACTAAATGATGTCTAAAATACATGTTTTTAAATTGTTGCTTCAAAAGGATTGCTTTTCAACGGGAACCATGTTTAATAGAGAACAATTATTGAAATTATCTGGGTTGTTTATAATGTTGAGACTTAATTTAACGTTTTTTTTAATCTCCAGTATTTCTAAGTTACCTTTAAGATTGATTTAATTACTTCTTTAAGACATTGATTGATTTAAGGACTACTTTAACACGTTAGTTTAATAAAACGTTAGTAAAATATAACTTGTAAGGTGGCTTTTTAAATGTATCTTGTTTTTAAAAACTTCCATCAAACCCCTTTATTCAGTATCCTTCCAAAATGTAATTATTAAAAGTCACCACACAATGCATCCAATTTTTCAGCTACCGTTGGACAATAGTGGAAATATTTTGAATTTGTGACTGAAAATGACTGAGCGAGGCGAGGCGGCTCTAATCATACAGCTCTACAGGGGTTACTTCTGTTAAAAACTGACTTCATCACACCAGGCCTCCTCTGGGTTAATTATACTTATGTGAATCAAGTATATAACGAAGGCATTACTTGCAACCCTGTTATGGTATATCTAATTTTCTTGTTTAATTTGTTGATTTTCTAAATCTACTTAAGTTTTCATCAATAATCCGTCTCTTTTTTCCCTTAAAAGTAATTTTTTACTCCAACAGGATAAAATTTTTGCATATATGGTATTTTGATGCATTAAATTTGAGAATAATATTTTTGAAAAAAATATCTCGTTTATTTTGTCCTTAAATCATATGCAGCAGGTATCTGTGTATTTTTTAACTTGTGCTAACTAACGCATCCGAAACTTTTGTGAGAAAGACTGTCCGCAGAATATTTTGTCAAATTTATGACAATACTATGTGGTGTAACAAAGGGTGCTATACCATATATGGCAAAGCTAACGTAGAAAAAATAAAAAAAAACGATAGACTGCGCTGGCTTTGATGTTTATATCACATGCAGGACACTGACACTGCAAGGAAAACTTTATTCAGAGAGTAGGAAAATCAAAACCGAGATGACTGGATGATTTAACAGAAAACTGCCTTACACTGGGTTTTATCAATTGGAGCAGGGATGATTGCTGAGAAAAATAAGTGGTAGACTAGTTGTAGACCTGATGATAATGATGAGGTACCTAGTTTACAGATACCAGAAATAAAAGTTGGTGAAACGTCAGAGTCATGAGAAAAATTATAAAGGTTGAAATGAGATTAGTTGTTTGTCTCTTTTTACATTAAAAGGTCATACAGTCATGCAAATAGAAAATTAGAGCATCTACGGATAAGCAATTTTGCGATCGAATGTTTAAGATGTATTGTAATTTTCCGATATTTTGTAAAAGTCATTATGACAAATTTATAAAGAAAGGTATTATTTTTTTCTTATTTAAGACATAAATTATTAATTAACATTAACCTTGCTCCGTTTACATTAGTTTTAAACACTAAGTTTTTCAAAAAATGAGTGAAATTTGTGTTTTGAGGGATTCCATTTCAAGTTGCATTACCTTAAGTAAAATGATTTAAAAAAATCATTTTTACTCAAAATTGATTATATAGTTTACACTTAGCACAACAATACGCTTGCTAAAAACATATGTTTTAATTAAATGTGAAAATTGTGAAATCTACAAATTCTGTCACTGGTCACTAAATTGGTTAAGAAATCCTAACCCAGAAGTTTTGTATTAGTGGTGTTTTGTTTTTTCGTTTATAGTTTTTAATTTTCTATTGCTTTTTATTTGTAAAAAAAAAAACGTTACATAAACTTAATGAAGCTATTAAAAGCATCCATCATGCGTGTCTCTGGTATATTGACAAAAAAAATATGCATTAAAAATAACCATTGCGTTTTATTCTCAAATATGTTGAGAAAGAGAGGGCAGAGTTTTGAGTTCGATTTCGTGTGGCGTAAAAAGATCTGCCTTTAAGCGTTCGAGTACAGCTTTAAGAAGCAATTTAAGACAACATTTTTTCTTACACATCTACCGGAAGATCAATAATAGAGGGTTCGAATCTCGAGGTGGAGCGCCCTTGAAGAGAATATTATCTCTAAACGGCGCTATACAAATATACCGTTTTATATCATTATTATTATTACTATACATTGAAACACTTTCAAATTTCCTATATTCTAATTTAATCATCCAAAAAATCAACATTGAAAAAAATATTCAATAAACACTTATTTGTAATGTACGAGTAATCAACTGAAATTGTTAATAAACCATAACAAAAATCGGATATATCAGCATGTCTACGTCAAGTTAAAATCAGTTATCGTATAAAGATGCACTTTGTTTTACGTTATTTTCGATATATCATATCATGATCGGCCAAAAATTTACTTTCAACGAACTAACTTATATGTGCAAAATTAATAAGAAATTACTATCACTACTTACTATCACGACACGTGTTTCTGCCTCATATCACGGGGCTCTCTTCAGACGGAACGATCCCAGTTTGCTACAATAACTATGCTTTGGACCAATGGGTGTTATGTTTTACCCGAAGAGTGTGTGGTGTGGTTTAGGAATACAAATATTTTTATAATGACATATGAATTTATTTGCATTCTTTGGTTTATATTACTGTTTTGTTTGTGCTTTTGTATCCCTCATGTTTCTTAATTTATTATTTTATGTAACTTTTGTGACGCATGTAAAAATTTCAATTTTTTATGATTTATCTTTATAATATGATCTTTGATCATATCACCTTAAGAGAAACTCGTAATAGGAGGTAGAAACACGTGTAGCACAACGTTAAAGCCAAAACCTCTGATTAATTAACTGCATGTGTTTAAATGTACTATGTAACGGCTTCTCATTATATGTTTAGGGTCCGGTTTTTAGAATTTAGACTTAAAGACTTAAACTGATCTTGAAAAGTTGTTTAATCGATGCATAATTTAGCTTAATTTGTGTTCATGTAACATATTATCCAAGAATCTTTTTTTTTGAACCATGAGAACTACCGTTTAGGTTTATTTTCCTTCCGACTAGATTTTATGATTTCTTATTAATGTGATGGCAAAGGCCAACGTCAGTCTATTATTTACTTTGATGTATTTTATTGCAGCATTGGACTAAGAAGGCGTGTTAGGAGAAGCAGATTACAGATTCCTCGAATTTGAAGAACAACTGTTTATTTTTATCAACATTCCTGTAAAACTTGATATCTTCATAATGTTTAAATTAATTTGACGAACTATATATTTTAATAAATTTAATTATACTCGTATTATTCGGAAAATTTCAGAATAATGCAGTAAATTTCAGATTAAATGTTTGTGTAACTGAGAGACGGAGAAGGCAAAATGTTTAAAAATCAAATCATAGTAAGTTGCGACTTATCTAGTTTCAATATTTAACAAAAGCATTGCAGACATCCGAATTAATGCATACCATCACGCCATTTTCTTATCTGAGTAGACATAGAGCATCAGACTTTTCTATCTCGAGATACATTCATCGCCTCTTCTAAATCCGTACACGTTCTCATACAACTCAACGTTCCCTTCTTTCATAATATCACTAAATTGTTTATTTTCTAAAAAGTTTGGTGGGCGATATTTCCATTTCCTAAGGAAGTCACTAAATTGTTAATTTTTTCTCCCTTGAATGAATATTTTTTTGTTTATTAAAATTGTTATTCGCGCAAAAAAAGCATTGGAAATTAAAATAAACGTAATTAAAAATAAATTGTCGTTCCGATAAAACATATATTTTTAAGGATGTCGCATCCCAGTCTCTGCCATATTACGTACATTATGTAAGCAATTCGCCCTGAATTTCAGCAATATTTACTTTTAATTAAAAACATATATAGCCCAGTTAATTATTTCCACTCACTAAATTCTATTTGCTTTTCCAAATTTCCCCCGTCTAACAACACACAAGTGGGGGCTAAAGAGTGTCACATGAAATTGATAATATTTTTTTATCACGTAAAAACCCTTCCCTTGACCAAGGCAAACATTTAATTTTGGGCCTCTATATAATGCCGGACCGCAGGACTTCGTATTATGTAGCTTTTTGTTGTATTTTTCCAAGCTTGAATGTAAACAGAAAGACGTGTTAAATGAAACCATATGATTTGAAAAATAAATATTTCATACATGTAAAAATACAAAAATACAGAAATTATTTTAAAAAATATCTATGATATATGATATTTTTTCGAACAAATATTTTACGAAAATGTAAATTCGTGAAATTAATACAAATATTTCACATTACTGCTTTTATTTACCGGATACAAATGTATGCTTATAACAAAATGCTAAAAAGTACCGGACAAAACCAAAATCTGCTAAGATGTCAGTCCTCAACAATATTTTAGTTCCTACTTTAATGTAGGCAGGAAAACGTGGACATTGAAAAAGACTGAAAAAAAAAAACAAATAAATGCTGTAGAGATGCACGTACTGAGAAGAATACATGGGATGACAGTTTATGATGGAATACGGAATGAAGTGATTAGGGATGAATGTGAACTTAAGGCTGATGTATTGAGAAGGATGAAAAAGAGCATTCTGAAATCGTTTGGACATATAGAACGAATGAATGAAAAAATATTAATAAATAGAAATAAACAAATGTATCGTAAAAAATATGAGTGAAAGGCGTGATAAAGGGAGACCAAGGAAATTATAATATATTTGGACTAAGTTAATGATATTTTAAAAGGAGGAAACGTAGAAACTCAAAGACATCGTAGGAGTAGTATGAGAATATGTATGGATTTGGAAGAGGCGAAGGATGCATGTCGAGTTAAGAAGTTTAGTGTTCTGTCATATCTGTTTACCCAGCCACGGAAATGACGTGATTATATGATGCGTTAACAGTCTGTGCGACAGAGACGATGACGCTCTACAAAGTGACAGTCCTTTTCTTAAGCCCGATGTGTATTTATACCGCCGGATACTACATGTATGTTTTTTCTTAAGATAATATTTGACCAAGTAACAGAAAAGAGAGTTATTGAGTTCAGTATTTAGAAACGCCTAACAGGAGTAGCATCCACAAAGAAACTGAAAATTATTTCCAGATTGTTCAAGTATGTAATATGATATTCAAACCAATGGAGCTGAGTAATGGGCCGTGACTCTATGAACAATATGTATTGCTATAGTTTGAAAACGAGTTATTGTATATGATAGTAGACCCACGACCAGGAGTTGCAGCAAATATTTAAAGACTGTGAAGCAATTGAAAGAAATTTCATGTGTCTACAAACTTGTATTACCAGCAGTATTAGAGCTCATTTATCTGCCATGTCCACAGAGCATAAAATCGAAGAACAATTGAAAGCGTATGAGAATCAAAACATTTTATGGTCCAAAACACTTAGTTGATCCACGCAGGCTGTTAGACCACGTACTGATAGATCTGCAAATACTGGGGATTCTGAGAGACTGGAGACAGAAAGCGCAAGATCGTCGTGAATGAAGCGACATAATCATGAAACCTGAAGTTTTTCAAAAACTCTATGACCGTCGAAGGGAAGTAAGGTAAGGTAACGTAGAAGAGAAGGAAAGGGGGGTGATTTCGCAACAGTAAAAAAACTTGAAATGGAAAACCAAATATCTTGACTTCACTCACAATATACGAGTATATGAGCTAATAAATATAAATATATGAACACTAGACTCTACATAAAACCGAATGTATTTAAATCATATATCGGAAGTATCATTCGACAAGAATTGAATATTTGTGATATATCGGATATATGTTACTCGTATATAGGGCATTCTTCCACAAAGTAACATATACGAGTAGTATTGAGTTGGATTGCATATGTAAAAACAGCATCGAGTAACAGGTGCAATAATGGCTCTGGAAGAAATTCCTAGAGAAACAAGACAGCTAAAATTCCATAGAATATAATGTAATGACGTTGCTAAGGATATGCAACTGTCGGTGTTGGATACTGGAGAGAGTAAGTCTTGGAACGTGCTCACTGGAGAGTGGTTATTAACTCGGCATTAAATCAGCGTAGTCTGTAATTCCGCGGAAGAAGGTAAATATTTCACGTTTAAGTAAAGACTGAGAATTGAATAAAACTGTAAAAGTATCCAAGTTTTATTCCTCTGTCACATTCTGAAAAGCACAAGATACAGTTTGCAACTTATTGTATATTCAAGGACGATTCCCGTATTAGGGGCCAACTTTCTAAAGTGACGGTATCTCAAGAAGA
Source organism: Odontocerum albicorne (assembly GCA_949825065.1). Classification (NCBI taxonomy): domain Eukaryota; kingdom Metazoa; phylum Arthropoda; class Insecta; order Trichoptera; family Odontoceridae; genus Odontocerum; species Odontocerum albicorne. The sequence continues at coordinate 28,977,258 of OX463851.1, forward strand.
TGAAGATCGTTTTCAAGAGCAGATTGAATATTTTATCGTTTGACCATCTTCAACAATTTTGAGTTCATATTTTGAAATTTAAATAAAAATCCCATTTAAACCAATTTAAAAATGTTACACTAATAAATTAATATTAAAAAACAAATTTACCACTCAAGTTCATCAAAAACTTTCGTATTACATTTTTTTTAGTAAAATGATGAAAAAAAATTAAATATGATTTTTCATCAAACAAGAACTCCTGAAAAAGTGAAAAAAAAATAATAACTTATGTAAGTTTTGCTTTAGAGATCTTGAACTATTTTTCTTATGTAATATAAAAATACTATAATTCTAGAACAAACATTTTATAATCCTCTATTTTTCATTCTTAAACTTTTAGGTCGCATTGTTTCTGGTTAATACAATATTAAAACATTTTTTTTTCGTTAACATTTTTCATATTAAATAATCAAGTTTAAATATTTTTATTTTACAAAATCTCTTTTCAAAATATTTATGAAGGGGATCATTTTTAAATAGGATGATTAAGCTTAATTGTAAATAGTTGAAAAAAAGTGTTGAAACCAGAAATCGAACCAGGAATATTTAAATCTTCAGTTCAACATTCTTCTAACTGGGATATTTCAACGGTATAAGTGACACAGACATTTAACGTGACACGCAGACTTCATGACAGACTCTAACGAATTAATATTAATGCATATACAAATTGCTCAACTGATGCAATGAAATGGATTCCAAAACATTCATAACGCGCATTTAATATACAAATATCTATGGTATTACAATATCGTCGTCATACAAGATAAAGTGACCAACTAACAAAATGCAAAATGTTCAGGAGAGCCATTTAACCATTTTTACACTTTTGTTTTAATTTTTTTTGTTAAATAAACGTATTCACATTTGTGAGTTTTTTTGGATGTATAGAAATGTTCATTGCTTTCAAAATAAAGAAATAATATTTTTGAAAATTTTCATACAATTTTGCTTATAAAAAAATAAACATCAATGCAGATGGTCATTTTCAACAAGTCAAGATATTAATATTATTCTTCCAAATTCTTGCTAGGTTATTTCTTCCAGGCTACCATTATGTTAGTAAGGTGTCAGATAGTCATTAATCACGTTTTCGCGAAAAATGCACTTGGTCACTTTCTCTTGTATGACGACGATATATGCTTTTCAAAAGAACATTTTTAATGCTCTGATTTAAATACGAAAAATTGTAGGCTATTTAAAAAATTAATGGTTGTATGTGTATGTTTTATTTTGCACCAATTAGATTCAAAATAGCCTATCAAATTTTTTCTTAAAAAAAATACAATTATCTGATACAAAACGAAAACGCTGTACAATAAATAGCATTTTAGGTGTTTTGCATTGCTTCCCCGTTGATTTTTGCGTATTTTTTTTATCAACTCGACCTCCGCTCTGCTGGTTTTATTGTGCGTAATTGCGAAGTCCGCATAAAAATTACACATCACAAAAAGTTATTTCGACCTTTTGGGAATATTTATGTTAAAATTTACGATCCTTTTAGGCTTTACCTTCTGACTGACAGTACAAAGTATGCAAAATCGGGAGGCTGGTAACAATTGGAGTTAAGGACCCATTGAACCCACGTATTACTTTATACTCACAATGTCCTAACTTCCAAATTGTGTACCCACAGTGTAAACGTTCATTCTTGTGTTATATTTGTGGGATATATTCATACAAGTTCATTCTCTTTTATGACGACTTTCATTACCCAATGAAGTATTGAAAACTTTGTTGGGTGTGTGTCCAAAATATAACTTTAATGGTTTTGTATGTTATTTTATTACAATATCTTTTAGAGCCTGAATCAAAATCATCATGTTTCATGTTGATTTCGATGATCTAATAAAATAACGACGGATCCTTAACTAAAGTTTTTGTTTTCGACTTCCGATGGTGACTTAACAAATTCTAAATTTTCCTTTTCATTCTAAGGGTTTCTTTTGCTCTTTATGATTCGTAATAAGATTTTGTTACTATATTAAATTATATGTTTTTTTTTAATATTTTATATTCTTCGTCCTGATCTCAATGTTGAGGATTCCCATTGTCTTCCGCACCGCAGTAGATATTATTGCGATTGTATACATGTATAATTTGTGAGCCTTCCTAGCCCACAGTATTTTGAGTTGTAGTACTAGGTGCCAAATGAATTGAGCATTTGTGGATATTAAATTGGTCGTAGGATAGTTGTAGACATATTTTGTGATATACTAATGTGGATAGGAGTTGGAAAGATTAGGGGAGAGGTAGGGAAAACACAGAAACAAAAGTGACCATATTTTGTGCTCTTCCACCAGTTAAGTCTGCGGGTGACACAGTTTCTAAGGTATTGCCGCTGTCCATGCAATGACAGATATTTGGCACCAAAGGTGAAAAATTTGAGATGTCAGTGGACAAGGGGCTGAGTACTTTCTAGGTGACCCTTCACTAGTCAGTACCGTTCGCAAAGTACTGCCGCTTAGTATCTCACTTCACGCCTTTTTTTATTTTATATGTGTGAAATACAGTGCTTCAATAACATGTGGTAATTGTTTAGTTAGTCTTTCTTTCATAAGTATTCCAATGATTTCCATTGAACTTTAAAGATTTCCTTATCAGCGAACATTTCCCTTGTTTAGCTAATGAAATGCAATATGAATACTTTGCATAATCAATTTGAATGAATTATCAAACATTACAACACAATGATAAAGATAATTAACTGAAATTAAAATTAAAACATTTGTTGACTTCTGTATTTTTTTAAAACAATAAATCAACATTTTTTTTCGGTTAAATAGAAAGACTAATCGTCAAGTACAATTGTGTGACAATGCTTAACATCTCCATTTTTGAGTTTATAGAGAACTACGAGTACGAGTACTTCACCAAGCAAGGCCTGTATTGAATGGTCGCATACGAATTTCATATAGTTGTCATAAATATTACAACACTCAGCTAAAGCAATTGCACTCAGCGTTCACATCTGTATACAAATTTAAATCCTAATCGATTATGCACAATTAAAACTGCATAATAATCCCAACAGCCACATCAAAATCATATCCAATAACTCCTCATATTTTAACACTGTTATTTATACATAAAAAATACAAATTATTGGGCATTATAAATTCATGGGCTTTTTCAGAAAGTCCATCTAAAAATTAATTATATTTTCAGTAAAAAAATAAGAATCATAGAAAATATTTTTTATTTATATTATATTTCTAAATTTAAATTCATTTCCCTGTATAGCTGTATGTAAAATAAATTTAAAAAACTAAATGGTTAGATTAGTAAATCACGTTTATTTCTTCTTTTTCCAAGAATTGTCCTAACTTTTGGGTTATACATGCTGTATAGATTTATACATACTGTATAGAGTTAAACATACTCCATTTAAACTCAATTTATTAATTATACTATATAGAGTTATACTTAGTGTATGTTTTACATACTGTATAGAAAATAAATTTTAAAAACCAAATGATTGAATTATTAAATCACATTTTCTTCTTCTTTTTCCGAACCTTATCCTAACTTGTACACCATTGATATTTGTCCTTTTTGTTCGGTTAGATCCTTTAGTTTATTCTGTTTTGAATATCTTTATCGAACGGTTTGTTCACTTGTAGCATTTTTCACCGTATAGAAGTCGCATATTTAGATGTAGTCGTCGCTCATTTGATTGTTGATGGAGGTTCATAGGTATCAATCATTATAATAATAAATCACATAATAAATTAAAAAATAGCGTATATTTACTATGTGTAAATTTTTACTTATTAATAATAATTACCTAATAGTGTTGATAAATAATAAATTTAAGATCAGTTCATCAGAATGTGAACATCAGACTATTTCATTAAAACTATGAAACAAAGCGATGTGATCACGAAAGAATAACGCGTGATCACGAAAGACTAACAAAAAAAGCAGTGAAAATGTAAATAAAATACAAAGGAAAATATGGTTGGATTAATTGCAAACATTCTATTATGCCATTTCCCTGTTGGGGCATGCAAAGAGGACAGAGTGCCGGGCTTTCCTATCTTGACACATATCCTTCGCCTCTTGTACGTCCATGCGTAGAAGATGCGAAGCTTCGTTTACTTCTTTCAAAATATCATTCACTTGATACAACCATGCATCCCTTGACCTTCCTCTAAAACGTCTTATACTCACATTTACACTTTATATCAAATTTTCTGATTTGATTAAATTTATAGTATTTTGAAAGAATGAAATGATAAGTCAGAGAAACCGTAAAAGTTTTATGAGAAAGCGTTTGGATGTAGAAGAGGCGATAGAAGTATGTCGCGATAGGATAATATGTCCTCTTTGTCTACTCTGACAGTGAAACGACATGATAATGTGTATATACGAGTATGTGTTAAGATCAGTTATTGTATGGCAATACTACGAGTATGTTTTCATATTAAGACGTATTTAATTTTCTTGGAATAATGATTTGATTTTCAGAACACACACAGGTAAAATAATAAAATCATTAGCATTTGTTAATATAACCAAAGTAATATAAATCATGTCCTTTTTGTCGTATCGTAGGCACAGAACATACTCGTATTATATGGAGAATCGGGCAGGATCAATAAATAATGAATTAAATTCGTAATTAATTAAAATCAACAACTCTTTATCAAATCTGACTAAGATATGGCTGCAAGTAATCAAGTTGATTTTATTTTTTTAGAATAAAGCTTTGCTCGTTTGGTTCGAGGATCTTAAATTTTAAATTACATGGACCGTGTCGTGTACTTCAAGAAACCGAGACCAAAATATGATGCTGTAAAATCTTATGCTGAGATGGGAAATAATATATTTACCTCTGTAATATATTTTGTAAAATTTTTAGTGTGTGTGTTTAAGTTTGCAAATTTTAATGTTTTTTTTTCGTAAGATGCATTTTTATGCCTTTTTATGTTTCAACAATATTTTGATTCTGCGTATAATGAAAAAGAGCTTATTTTTTAAGAGTATTATAATAAAATATAATTATTTAAAAAAGCGTTATAAAGAGGTCAAACCTAAAAATTAAGTGTTTGTTCAGAAGAAAGACTTGGAGTAATATATAAAGAGTAATAAAAATGATTTGTGTAGTTAAATACAATTTAAAATAAAAATCTAAGTTTGTTATGAAAGGAGGTAATTAATGTCATAAATCAAAGAACTTAATAAATACTCGTACTATGCGTACTTTTTCATATGTTTTATTTAATTTCTTTTCATCTAAACAGAAAATTCAATTGTCTTAGGTTGAAGAAAGTTTTGGACTTCATTTTTATTCTTTCAAAATATACGCAAAAACTTATTACGCATTTAATAAAAATACACAAAAAATTATTATGCATATAATAAAAATCTGATTGGTTGGAAGAGATTGCCACCTGGCAATAAGCCCGTCAGATTGTATTTGTAATAAAAGTGTTAAATAAATAAATAAACAAGATGTGGAAAACTTTTTTTCCTTTAGAAAATTTACTTCAGACCATTTTTCATTCATATGTTTGGACAAATATAGATAGTAGGTAATACGATCCTCTCTAAACGTTGCAGTCAACTTGACTAAGGACTGGGAAGGATGGAGACAAATGTCAAAAGACCACGACGCTCAGCATTGAGTTCACGACGAAGAAGGTATACGAATATTGGATTTACTCACTTGGTCTGTCCAAGATATCCTTAAAACCTGTCTAACTATCTCAGATGGTCAAACAACTCTTGTATAGCTTTAACCTCCCGGACAATCTGTCTTTAGGCCAATCAGTCTCCTTCCAGCTTCCAGCTGCACGATACCTAAAAACCTCTGTTTTAGTCTGCGAAGTGGCCGCCTTCCATGTTGTTGATCATGTCAACTGAGATCTGCTTACATAGCCTTTCAATGCAAACTTTTGCGATGGTATGTCGTTGGTAATTAGTGATTGTCTAGTAATTTTTTGTGTTTCTGCAGTCTATTTTGGGACGAGTATCTTTCAATTATTATACTCGTATATGAACAGCTTTCAGAAAATCATACATTCTCTATCGATGATGCAAAATTATTTCACATCAATAATGACGGAAATAGATTGGACATTTAAGAGTCGTTGGAAATATTAAAGTTAGTGCATTAGGATATAAACTCTTGATAAACACATACGTTCCCAAGGACCACCGCTCACAGAAGCCACCTTCTCCTTCCCTCCACTCTAACCCCTAGCCCGATTTTTTACCATTAGAAATTTGGATTTTATCAAATATTAGATGTTTCTAATCTCTCTGTGCTAGCTCGGGTATAATTCAGTCTAGTTTTAAGTTCCCTGGTAATCAGGGGAAAACGTTGAAACCGGTAGGGCCATATCGTTATATTATATTTAGTAGAAAAACTGTTTTTACGCATGGATATTCATAAAATTGCCTTAAAAGTTTTATGTGCAATCTACATATCTACTCTAAGACGCCTTTATGACGCTAAAAAAGATATGGAGTAAAATAATCAGGCCATTGATCTAAAGCAATTCATGTTTTAAGTAAGCAAGACGAGATGGTCTTAAAGCTTATCAGATTCACATTGTAAGCCATGAAATTATGATCCTTAGCGTCATCTGGAAAGCGTGCGCACCCTACGATGCGTGTCAATCTTCCAAAAGCGATTTCCTCTTGGGTAAAATAACAAAAAAGCGTCTATGACATATTCATTGGTCATACACTGGACCGAAAAAAATTGGCCAGATGATAGACGTCATCTGTGACTATTGAAATCATTTTTCAACGAAATGCCGATATGATTCCGATTCTTTTATTTCGCGAAATGGGCAAAAACTATGTTAACACCAGAAGGCCCGAATATTTCAACGATTTGTATTGTTTTTTTTTTCTTTGTATGATTTATTACACTTGACAGATTTAATACAAAAAACAAACAAAATTAATTACATATTATCAATTGGGTTTTAAGTAATATGTAAATAGAATCTAAAGCTTTAGAACATAGTGGAAAAAACATTATACCATATTTTAAGATAATTGATTGTATCACGGCGTATAGCGATAGGAAAAAGTCAATGAGGCTCTAAAACACATACTCGAATCGGACAGCATCAAAATCAGTTAAGATGATAATCACAACAGTATTTTAGTGACAACTTTGATGTATGGTAGTGAAACGTGGACGCAGAAAAATACTGAAAAGAGCCGAATTAAAATTGTAGAAATGGGTGCACTGAGAAGAACATGTGAGGTGACAATGTATGAAAGAATACGAAATGAAGTAATAAATGTTTAATGTGAACTTAAAGCTAATATGTCGAGTAAAACTAATAAGATCACCCTAATATGGTTTTGGCATGTATAACGAATGAACGAAGAAAGACGTGCCTTCGTGTTTAGAATCAATGGATTTAGTACGGTACTCGTTGTTAGTAATCGCACGTTAGCAATACTACAGCACGTGAAGAGGCAACATTACTCGCACACGACTAACGTGTGTGACTATTGTCAACAGACGAACTCTTTTACCAAACGGAAACCCTAATCTTTTATTATTTTTTCGGGTGCCTTCGTGAAATAGACCCGAAACCCTCGGATGACAGTCAAGCGTATTACCAACTAGGTTACGGAGGTCATCAACCTACCGTTGCACATTGGTTATAACAATCTACTCATATATTTCTGAATGTGATTTTTCAGGGTTTTAAAGTATAACAAAAAATATTGTTCAAAATAGTTTTATCTCAGTGGTTGATTACAGTTTATTTTATTTTTTATGCATACTATTTTAATTTAAGTATGCATTCAATTTTAAAATTAAATTGGGATAAAAATCTCAAAGATTGTATTAGTTATACTCATAATCTATAAAAGACGAATTACAAATAACTTAAAAAAAACCGTGTCTTAAAGTGTTAGCACGAAACTTGCGATTTCATTAAAAGCCATTTTTACGCAGTCATTTAAAAACGATCATTCATAGAACTATTTCATGGAAATATATGATTTTTTATTCTCTAAAGTAAAGCGTATTTTCCTTTGCATGTCTATGATTGAACCATTTTTTAACAACGTGAGCTCTATTAAGGCTATAAAGAAAAAAATACAAGGCTTTATGATTTCAAGAATTTATTATGATCATTTTATTTACGCTGTTGTGGGATTTTTCATTCTTAGATTTTTTTGAACTCTTGATCCAATAACTTTTACGAATATCTTCATCTTTGAATCATCATTGTCATCATGAGGCTGAGTGAGTCCATTGTTATATAAAGACCTCTTCTCTACATCACAACTCGTTCTTATCATGAATCCAGGATTTCCAGTTGTTCCCTGCTACTTTTCTGATGTCATCCGATCATTTGATAGATGTCTTCACAAATCTCTATACCATGTCTTTGATCGCTGTTGCACTCCAGAAAGTGCATATTTGAACACTTCATTTGAATCATATTGGATTAATTTCTTGTGCATATTTGAACATGAAATTTTCTTGTGCATATTTGAACATGAAAAGTGCATATTTGAACACTTCATTTGAATCATATTGGATGAACTTCATTTGAATCATATTGACTCATGCTTCATATATGTGTATATTAAATTATGTTATAATTCAACCCGTAAATAAAATAATAATAAGTCATCACCCATATTCAAGTGTTACTAACAATAAAAATTACAAAAAAATAATCTATGAATGAATGAATAGCGAGCATCGATAACATGTGATGTGTCGATTTATGACAGAATAAGAAACGTAACTAATAAGGATGTAAATGTGTTGAAAATTGGTGTTTAAAAATAGGGAGAAAGCACATTGATGTGATTTGAAAGAGCATGTTGAAGGACTTGGGATATGTTCCGAAAAAAATCGAACAAAATATCAATTTATGTAGTGACGAGAAGCGTTCATTTTCGAATTGCTCAGTTTTTGCGACTTCCTGATTGGTACTCGTTACTGAGAATGCACTTATCTCTAATTGAAAGGAAACCAATGTCTGAATAAACAATCGGGTGTAATAATGAATACGCGGGCTGTCGACTCCTTATCCAATAGGTAACTGACTGATAATGTTTTTCTCAACTATCGAACCAATTGTACGGATAAAGTTTTTTTTATATTAAGGTATATGCATCGTCTTCTCGATAAGGTGGGAAGATTATAAAAATTTGGTTTGGAATATTGTGAATCGTGGGCAAGAATGAATTGTTTTTGATAAAGGTATTAATGGGAGGATTTGAGTTATATGAAAGGGAACTTTACTTCAAAGTATATACGTTCTCTTCGATCAGGCGATAAGAATCATCCTTTGAAAAAAAAACACAAAATACCAGATTTTCATTTGCGGGTCATTCAGCGTGACTGTGGAACGAACTTCCAATATTTATCAGGTTTGCACCATCCTTGTTTATGTTTAAAAGACAATTAAAAAAAAAAATTACAAGATTTTACTCAGAATATCCTCTTATCCTAATTTTCGTTTGTATCTTCCTTATCCTTCGACGAATCCCTTTCTTCTAGTTCTACCTTTATTGATAAAATTTATTTAAATTATCATTGATTAAAACAGTTAATTGTATCCAAGATGATCTGGTTGGTCGGAAGAAATTGAGTATAGCAATAAACCCGCCAGATAAACCATATTTAACCGTGTATACAAAATCATGAAAAACAAGGAAAAGTCAAAGCGTTCGGTTAGTAAATCAATGAAATCTTCAATTAAAATCAGTCTAGTGTCATTATACTGTATAGTGTATTACACTGTATAGTGTCATTATACTGTATAGTATATTGCGTATATACCAAGGAGATCCGACGACCACACGAATTGCTATGTTTTGCACAAATTATCTTTTTGTAAGACGCGTTGGTTCTGCTGTACCCCAGATGGGCGATTGTGTGTGTTACGGTCGTTTTATGTATAAGAAATTTATTATCTACGGTATCTTGCTGTTTCTAACCATAAAAAAAGATAGAAAAAATATGAAAATTAAGCTTATTCAATAGACATCAAAACAGGTAATGAAAAGCAATTTTACTCAAGACATAACAATATTTTCACAAACAACAAAACGAACAATGAAAATCGAGTTTATTGTATTGTAGATAACACATTTTATCATATGACGATAAAATAAACAATGAAAAGTAATTTATAACACACTTTATTATTAGACAACTGAACAAATAATGTAAACGAGTTTAATCCTGATAGAAAAATAAAACATTTGAGTAGGCAACAAAATAAATAGTTAGCAGTAATTTTATTCCAGATAATACTTAAATGACATTTCAATAGATACCAGAAAAAAAGTATTAAACTTGTTTATTTAAATACATTGCCAAATAAAAGTGGCCGTGAGAACGAAAAATACCAATTGGATGTTAATTATTGAAAGTTAATATTCAATTTTAGATTTTTTGACATCCTTACAATTTTCTGAATAAACCAATTGAGATTATATATTCAATTGGCTAATATTTCTAGCTTGTTGGAACAATTTACATATAGCAATACGCTTCAAGGGCGTACTATATTTTATATAATATAAAATAAGCAATGGAGTAGTTTGTACTCTAGTCCGGTGATCATCAATACGAGTATTATCATATTAGTCCGCATCTAAAAAGTCTACATTGGGTCATGTGTCACGTACGGATTAATTTCCAACTTTCTCTTCTACTATGCTAGTCCCTTAATGGGAAGCTTGTTGGAATAATTTACACATAGCAATACACTTCAAAGGCGTACTATATTTTATATAATATAAAATAAGCAATACAATTGCTTGTACTCCAGTCCGGTAATCATAAATACGAGTATTATCATATTAGTCTGCATCTAAAAAGTCTACATTGGGTCAAGTGTCACGTACGGATTAATTTCCAACTTTCTCTTCTAGTATTCTAGTCGCTTAATGGGAAGTCTACATTGTGTATTTCCCATATCTATCTTAAATATGTTGCTTCGAAGAGGAGCAGAACTTATAGGTCGATCTTATATTTATTGAGTAAATTGTTTGTTCCGAATTGATCCAATAAGGCGGAGTTTTATGACGTTTTTGCCGTTGCTGATACTGTAACATGGAATGGTCTGCCTCTAAATGTTAAAAATATAGTTGATACGTGCAGCTTCAGAAAGCAATTGAAGACAACCCTTTTTGGAAGGTTTTATCAAGAAAAAATAAATATAAGCACTACACTACACCTAAAGTAGAATATGTTACTATCATACATCCAAAGACCCACATGTTAGTGAAGGCTGTCTTTCTTTGGTATGTTTTCTGCGTTTTTTTAACACATGTTTTTCAAGCAAATGTGGGGAAGTACAATACCTAATCTAATGGCCACAGCCGCCACTTTCTTATCCTTCACTCTACTTATTTTATTTTTTGTAATATTTTTAAAACATATATACCTACATACATATGTGAGATGAGAAAATTTCAGACTTTCTTATCATGGGACACTTCTTTTGCCTATTCTCCATATATGCAACTCCTACGACTTTTTACATTTCCCTCTATCAAAATATCATACACTTGGTCATCCATCATACATCCAACCATACTCCCCTTGGTCTTCCTCTACCTCACATTCCACCGTATATTTGTTTTGTGAGTATATTTTCTTGTTTGGTTAGTCTATATCCAAATCATTTCAGAGAGCTCTTAATGATCTTACTTAAAACACCAGGCTTAGGTTTACATTCATAGTGTTTTTCTAGTTCACGCATTTCTATAGCATTTTATCGACTCTTTTCAGTTTTTTCTACGTCCACCTTTTAATTCAAACATACATAAAAGTTGGTCCTAAAGGAAAAAATCTGTGACTGTGTTGTACTATAGCGTAGGAGTGTGTGAATATGTTAGTCAACTCCTGTGTGCTGATTGGTCAATTTCTAGTATTAGTGTGTCATCGTGTCAAAAAAATAGTGTCACCATGATCGAAGGGTAATGTTGGTTCTAGAAATGTAGTTTACATTGAATACAATGGATGAATTAGCAATAGAAAAAGTTTCATTGATAAACTAACTCTGAAGAGGGGAGCAGAATATGTAGCCATGTGAAAGACAAAGAGTCGGAATATTGGGAAAGAGAAATGATGTTTGACCATATAAGTGAAAAACACAATTTCATAATAAGTTTAAGTGAAGCAAGTGATAGTGATTCATCCTCAGACAGTGAATAATTTTATTTGTGAAATAAAATGAGACTGTTTCTTTTCTAAATTTATTTATGTATTCTAAAATAAATTAAGTTCTTTTTGTACTTTTATGTTGTATTGTTATGTTTAATAAAATTTGTATACTGTGTTTCTTAACCAATTCGTTTCTAAAAAAACAAATAAACATTTCTATTTCTTCAAAATTTTCCATTTTGTATTTGTAAATAAAATATAAGGTTTGTTAGAAATAAATAAAACTTCTCGTTTTTTTTCAAACTTTCTTTTTTCTGTATCAATAAACAAATATTTGTTCTAGACAAAAAATCCACTTTTGTATTTTTAAATGAATAATAAATAAATAAACGAAATACATAATAAATAAAAATCATAGTCACCCTTCTACACTGTTCTTTCCTTCCGGCGCGTGAACTCTACCAGAATTGAAACTGTACAGTCAGAGTACATATGTTTATGCAGTGGGCTCGATTCCCGACTTAGAGCTCCATTGAGGAGAATCAACTATTTAAATAGCGCTCTATAAAGTGTTTTTTATTATTATTATATTAAAGGACAAGATACCCATGATTTGACTACGACAAATACCTACTCTAATTTTATTTGGCCATATAATATTTTAGTTCGTAGAAGAGAGAGAAATTTACATATTAAAGGGCAGTGTAGAGTGACGACGAGGTAGAGGTAGACTATCAACTCAATGGACTGACCAACTCAAGAAAGTATCAAGATCATCTATAGTAGCAGAACGCTGACAGATCCTCAGACATGATGAATAATTGACGAAGAAGAAAATATTATATTTTTAAAACGGCAGATTCAAAATTAAATTGGCCATATACATAATTTGCGGTTAAAAATTTGTTGTTTCGCAAAAAAATATATTCACATGTACTATGTTTCCAGATCGGATATGATGAAAGAAGAAGATGCAAGATTACAAAGGTAAATTGTCGATTAATATAAACAGTAATCATTTTATCTTGTACATGTCTGTTCACCGGATGACAGGCTATAAAAATTAATTTAATGCATTTTAATTGCGTTCGAATATTCAATAATCATTATGGACGGACTGATGTCTAAAGCGCCATCTTGTTCACAGCATGATGCCTGGTCCCTTTTTGAAGATCAGTCCAGACCATCAAAATAAAAAAAGGTGAAATCGGATGTATATAAAAAAGTTCAAAATTCTTTCAACTCGAAAACCATTCAATTACGAATCAACTGAATCATTTCGATGGGGAACCTGAAACTTCAACATGTTTTCAAATTAAAAAATAAAAACTTTGATACATTTGATCTACATCCATTAAAAGGGGCAAAAAAGTATTTGAAGCTCTTCTGAACTGGTCTGATGTAAAAAGGTAATATTCATGAAGTGGTTACATATTTAGTGTCGACTCTAAAATTAGCAAATTTTATTAAGTGGTGAACTGTTTGAAAATGTGCGATCACCCTTTTAGCAATTCCGACTTTATATTTCACAGTCTTAAAAATTGCGACACGGTTGTTGTATTGTTGTTGCATTTTTTCAAACATCTGCATATCTCCAAGAGATCATTAATAATGATCGTGTCACTTATAAATCACGCTTTTATTTAGTCTAAGTTGTTGCCTTAAAAGTAGTATTATGATCCCAAAATTATTTTAGATTTTTTTGTGAATATTTCTATTAAACCTAGAATATTCATTATAAACAGATAGGTGGTCGGCAGGAGTATCACTGAAAGATAAAATTAAGAGCTCACTCATTCGTGGTAGCCTGGGAGGCACTGACATGAATAGTAAGCGGGAAGATCGACAGCTGAGATGGTACGGGCACATAAGACGGAGACCACCAGACAATACTGTAAATCAGGCAATGTCTGTGAATCTTCCTCGACAGCTGTCCAGAGGAAAACCAAAGAACTCCTAGATGACTCAATGCTCCAAAATCCTGGAGAAAAACGGCCTAGATGAAAACGACACCCAGATCCGAAGAATATGCAGCCTGAGAACGAGAAGAGCCGACCTCAACAGCCTACCTAGGCAATGAGTTGGGACAGTGCCAGGTAGAAGAAAAGAAGATTCATTATAAACAGATAACTGAAAGAAAAATAATTGGATCACCATCACCATCAATAACACCCTGACAATCATCATCCCCACTTCATCATCACGCTATTATCCCTATGGGGTATCATCACACCATAGTCATTCACCTCTGCAATTTCTTTTTACCTCGTCAAGCATAGTGTCAGATTATGACAACTCATACCTCTTCCGACTTTGAGAATTTAATTAATTTAATCGTTCAAATCTTTTAAAGTTTTTATAAACTTTCATACCTTCCAAAATACTTTGTGTACATTATGTTGTAAATATTTCATCGTTGTTTTTTTTTCTGCGTTGCCAAAACATATCAATACTCTGTCGTTGAACGAAGTGAATGAAATTAAAACGAAGAAAAACTGAAGCAATAAATATTTCTACAGACTGGATTCGGGCCAGAAAAAATTGTAGAAGCCTGACATAAAAATAACCCTTTATAAAACATTTAAGTTGAAACTATATGTTCCATCTTAAGAACTGGTTTGTATTAATGTATTCATTTTCATGTGGGGATATATTTTAATCAATGATAAATATATTTAATAGATGAATAGAAAACTAGACTAAAACCCTTCTTAAAAGTATTGCTTCCAACATGAATCAAACCCGGAACGCCCGAGATGAAATACAGACGTCTTACTGACTAGACAACAAAGATCGTTATGTTCGGAAAACTTCGCTTATGAATAACACTATTGCAGACAATTTAATACTAATTGCGTCGCCTTTTCACGACAAGGCATTTGATAAAATGTTTTCTTGGTTATCAGATTACACATGTTCGTTGACAAACAAGGTACTCCAGTATAATGTAACCAACTAATCGCATATGTCAATACATACCTAGAAAGTATTTGAAGAATGGAGACTGCCCTGGATTGGGTATTTACGTCGAATGGATGACGGTAGATTACCAACAGACATATTCTACGATCAACGGAAAAAGATCTCACGGAGGGCAATACCTATGTTATAAGTACTATATGTCTGTAGAAAAAACGTGAATACCTGTAATTTGGATTTCGAATTGTATGTAAATTACGATAAGGACTGATGTTGTGCCAAGTGCTTCGTCAAGGAAAGGAGATGTTTGATGAAATTAGCTTGCAGACTTTAAACTTAAACAAAAGAGGGCGAAGCGTGGAAACCCCCTACAGGACTCGATGTAGTGTAACTGGTGTTCCTGTATCTGTGGAACGAGAATTGGACTCCACAGGCATTAGAAAAAATGTCATCAGCTCCAAGATTATCTCCAATAATAATTAAGTAATATATTTATTATATTAGTCACAGCATATTCATCGTATTTTAAGATGGACGTCAAGTCACTAGTCTACTAACATGAAAAATAGAAGATTGAAAATAATAGAAATTACTCACGTTGGATAAATATTAGTGCATTTTAATTAATTAATCTATGGCTAACGTAGAATTTGTAAAAAAATTATAAAGTCAATGATAAATTAATCAAATTTATTTTAAGAAGTAATACACGCGACACTGCAAAATTTATTTCTGGCATATTTGGACTCATGAACTTGAACGAGTGCGCTAATATGTTTAACATTATGATGGGACGAAGGCGGGATGGGGTCACCGTGAGATGGAGCGATTAAGAATCAGAAATCCGATGACAAGGCCGCTTTATCTGATGGACGTTGTACGATGTTATCGCTATGTACTAAACCATATGCGACATTATTGGAACGTGATTCAGAGGTTACTTGACTTCTTCTTCAGCCATTTATAAGTTTGTGGATAATGTTCATGCTTATCAATTCTGAATTGAATGCAAATGGCTGTATGTGTCTTTGAGTTTCTGGCACAAACTGGTAACTAACATTATACTGTTTCTAAGATATTTCATTTCAAATGTGGAAACTAGTTCCAATATACAAACATCTGGGCATTTATAATATATACAATATTTTGGAGCTGTATGAAATACTATTTTCAGTTATAATATCAATTAGTTGCAGCCCGTGAAATACTCACGGAAGTAAAACAAATTCTACATTTATGAAAATACAATATATATTCATAAATGTAAAATTTGTTTAAATATATAATTTATACATCGTCCCCTTTTAAACCGGTTCAAAAATTCTTAGCTAGGTATTTAAAATTCGTTCAGTATCACGGACCCACCGAGATTCCAATTTCGAATTACTTTCGGACAGAATCCAAGTATTTCTCTCTCGCTCTCTTGTATTCAAAATTCAATTCTCGTATTCTTTCTTTGACGACAACCATCGTACGGATTTTGGCCTATTTATATTTTGATTCTATTTTTACAGACATTGCCTATTTAAAAATAATATTGTAATACAATAATAATTTATAAAGTGCCGTTTAGAGAGCAGACTCTCCTTAAGGGCGCTTTAGTTCGGGATTCGAGCGCACTATTATTGTCTGATTAAATGTATTACAAAAAAAAAACAAGGTGGGCTTAAAGACAAGAAGGTTGCTTAGAAAAACATATTTGGTAAGAAAACTAGAAATCTTATTAAAATTCATGATTATATATAAACACGACACACATACGGTGCACGTATCTTGGTAAATTTTATGCTGTTTTCTTTTTACCAAATACTCGGCACGGAGTACGTGCGACAGTGTTTTTACCTCTTCATATGCGGTAGTATTGCCAACACGTGCAATGACAAATCGTGAGTTCCGTGCCTACTCCAATGATTCTAAATCCGACGGCGCGATAATTGGGGTCGAAGACAATATTATCCGCCGGCTACGCTCTTCAATATGCCCGAGTTACTACGCGAAAGAAAAGTAATATTTATGTTATCCGGTAATAAATTTCGTATTTTCAGGTCAAATATATAAAAAAAAATGCACCAAATGCTTGTGGACGGTGGTTTTCGATATTTTCACTTATTGGTTATTAGTGGTAATCGGCCTTTCAGAGCGGACACCATCGAACATTACAGATTTTTTTAAATATATTTTACACCCACGATCACTTGCTTTATCGTCATCACGTAATATACATAGTTCTTTTTTGGTTTGTGTCCCATTTTTTTCTTCTTTACGATACTGAAAAAGCATTAAACAACGAACAAGTAGCTTAATTTTTCCAACTTCAAAATGACGCAAAAAAACCTCACAAACGATTTCGATGAATACTGGCTGAGAAATATAGTAAACTATCACCTTTCACAATACAAGTTAAATACATTTCGGCCCGTTTGGAATGAAATAAACAACGATTTTTTTGTCTTAACAATATCTATTCCAGAAACACAAATCGATTTTCCGGACAAGACATTTATTTCTAAGTGTGTGAAAAATATTATCAATTTAAAGAAGATCTTGTGATTTGTTTTAACACACACTGTTCATTCCACTTTTTGTAACTATATAATCCTACTGGTTTCAAGGCTATCACCTCATCATCAGGGGAGCACAAACAAGAGTCTTGTTTGTGCTCTTTGATGATGAGGTGAAAGTTTTGAAACCGGTTGGGTTATACCGTTACAAAAAGTGGTATAAACAGTGTTTGATAAAACAAATTACAATGTATTTAAAACTCCACAATGTTAATGCCTTAACTATTTGTTATATGATATTGATACGTCCGTTTTATCTTAGTTTACAGGAGAAGCAATATTAACTTTGATAAGCTGTTAAAATCAGTACAAATAAGCATTTTTTAAGTTTTTCCAAACGATATATCTTTTGTTTGGATAATGACTGACACACCAAGTTTTTCCATAACATGCTGAGAAATATTTTCTATAAATTGATTGAAGGAACACAAAATGACAAAAAACGGACATATCAACTTCTGCCATAACGCCACAGAAATAATACATAAAATAAGATCATATTTTTTTTTGTATAAACACAAATAAAACCAATTTTTTTTCTATCTAGGCTTAATGTAAATATCCATCATTTTGAATGTATTATATTATATGAATTAATTACAAACGCGATTTTTTATCAACCGAAAATCTAATCTAAATCTCCGCAGGGGCTTTTTTACCGTTCACTTTTATCGCCGGGCCTCTGCTTTAATAAAGGACCATTCGAAATGGATGGTAGCCACATAATGCATTTCAAATAATGATTTGCTCATGTATTCATACGTAGATCGACTTAGTTATTTTTTAAGATTCTCAGAAATTGAGTTTCTATGTTGTTGCTCTGTATACTGTCAAATGGTTAGAATTGAAAAGGTTTTCGATTAATTTTGTTTTCCCCTAATTATGGTCAGTTCGAAAACAAATATTCAATGGTTTATTTGATTCCATTCAGAAACTTTTTTATTTGTTATGCATATTGGCCGATCATTTTTGGTTCAATATTTTTTTAAATTTAACTCAAATATTTTTTATTTATTTCTACTAAGCACTCCCATCTTAACGCAGGAAGGTTTCTCAAAACAAAACAGAAATAATTTAAATTACAATATATAGAACACTTTCGTGGCCTAGTTGGACAGTAGCTTTTCTCCCAGTCTGGGGGTCTCGATTTCGATTCTTTTTTCTACCCAGATCTTTTTCGAAATTCCAGAGATCTGTAAAAAAAACCTTGTGCATACATACCATCATGCTTTTTCAATGCTAGATAAGGCAGAGATGACAGAGTGCCAAACTTTTCATAAAATTACAATAATATTAATGGGCAAAATTGAGCGACGACGCGAAATCGGTAGAAAGTCTGCCATGGTCAGGGAAAATTCCAGAATTGACAGAAATCAAGACAGTCGAGATGTTGTTCCATGCCACTAAAGACGTTTTCAGCAGTGATCGCCAACGTCGACTGGACATGACACATTAAGAAGCAGAAGTATTAATTCAAAACCTCAAAAAGGAGAAAATCAGCCAACCACAACGTTACATATCAATACTATTTTTTGTAAATTATGTATTTTTTTCATCTCTATTTCATTATCTTCCACTGCATTATTTTCATGTGATCTTCCTGTTTATTGAATATTATCTGTTTTTTTTAATAAAACTGCTTTAGGCAGGTCAACTAACAGGTTAGTGAACCATGGCTGCAAAATTCTAAATCATATTTCAAAACATTCCTCGTCCTTCATTCATTATTTATCTTGACGGCTGAACCGTAGTTTTTTCCCTCATTAATAACATAGATATTCAAATTTAACCTTTCCTGTTAAATATGTAAATTAGTTGAAGTCTTGAAACCTCGTTGCCTGGAATCGTTAAATTGATGTACAAAGTAATCGAAGGACTAAGAACACAGTGTGTGAATAGATCTAAAAATACCCGTTTAATTTTTTATATTAATTAAAGGTGAAATTGTTTCATGGATAAAATGGATGCTTTAAGTTAGATTAAAAAAGGAGCGTTAAGAATATTTGAACATGAGGAGAAAATAAATGACAAAGCTAGTATACAAGTCAGACGTGTAAGGTGTAAGTAGAAGAGATGTGGAAAAAAGCGTATGTGGATCAAGTACACCAGATTTTGAAGGAAGGTAAAGGGAAAAGTATACGTAAAAGAAGGTTGTATATGACGAGATGCATAAACGTAGAGAAGGTGAAAGTTGTGTGCTTGGATTAAGAGGTATGGAGACATATTATATCCACCTACCTGGTGAGGAACACGACGTGATGATATGTATATATCTAGAAACACTTTATTTTTCACATAAGTGCATATATCTGAACAATGCAAATGTGTGTATTAAGCGTGTTAGAAGAAGACTAAGGAAAGTATGGTTGGATCAAGAGAATGGTATTTGGAAAGAAGGAAATGTAAGACATCAGAGAAATTGTAGGAGTTGTATGAGAAAGTCTATGAAACAGTAGAAGTCGAATTGTGTTATGATAGGAAAGTCTGATGCTCTTTCCTCTCTACCTAACCCAGCAAAGAAACGACATGATCGTATGAATGTATGTATATAGTCACATATATGTTTTGAAGTACAATATATCACATTTTTAAGAATATTTTTTGATAATATTTTATACAAAACGTTCAATTATTCCAGAAAATACTATAGTTTGTTGCTGGTTATTTTTATTAGATGTGACAGAATAAAATTTACTTAAATATTCTCTTAAAAAATGCCTTGACTTTTTGAGTCTCCATAGTCATCGGGAGAATGGTTTTTACTTTGGAGCCCTACACGTGGGCTGAATGCTGAAGAAGATCCTTCGGCTTTCCTCGGTTATTTGACCTCGTTGTTAGAGAAACAATCGTACCTTCCCTGATCTAATTGATACGCTTTTTTTTAAATATTATTTGCAAGAATTATTTTTCCAATTTTGGCTTATATTTACGCATTCTTCAATTTATTAAACTTTAGGCGTGCGAGCTTAACCAGCTGCACCCATATTGAGAGGAGAAAAACACCACTTCCTAAAAATAATATTGATGGGCAAAATTGAGGATCGATGCGGAATCAGTAAAAGGTGCATGTCTTGGCTAAGCCACATTCTTGAATCGACAGGATTTAAAACAGTTGTGGACATTTTCTGCAGTGATACATTAGGGATGACTGGTGGTAGCTGAATAATGTGTGCAATAAACTAATACAGTATACATTAGGGATGACTGGTGGTAGCTGAATAATGTGTGCAATATACGAATACAGTATACAAATTTTACTGTTCAACAGTAGTGCTTATCGTCAATAATTTTCATTCTTTCTGCATTTTTACGAACGAAAATTTTTAAGTTATTTCAGAAAGTGCTTATATATTTTGTAATGTAATTTCGTTCGACTTACTTATGCGAAACATAATTTTCTTAAATTGCTGTACTTAAAAAACAAATATTATATGATACGAAACTCGACTAGGAGCAAAAATGTATGTTTAAAATTAAGCCAAATATAAGCAGATATAAAAAAACTTATTTCTGCCAAACAAGCACAAATAAATAATCGCTATTTTCTTAATTATATAATTAATCGTGTTTGTTATTATTTATTAATTAAAAAATAAATAAAACTATGTGACAATAACGTAATTAATTATATAGTCTTGACTAGTTGTGTACAAGATGTATTTTTTGGGGTACTAAAAATTAAAATTTTGATTAAGGTGGTATTTATACTCGTATATGCAAAAGCTTGGCCGTTTTTCTAGATTTGATTTACTTTATTTTAACCACCAAAATATTTGTGCAATATACGATTTTTTTCTCTAGCTCGGTTTACCTATTCGAAACTTCTCTAATAGTTTTCGTGCCTTGGACAAATCTTCCAATCGAGGACAACAGTCCGGACATAGAGATAGCATACATATTCGTATATACTGTCATAGTTCCATGGGTCTAGATGAGTGTGTGCAGACGAGGAATTCATTAAGACCCTGAATGGACCACAGGGGCACCCCCTGCTGACGCTGCTTCCAATTTGCCGTCACAAGGGACCCTCGCTGAGAGCAGCCGGGGCTGTGGCACTCATTATCAAATGATGTTGCACAATGCGTCATGGAAACCCCGATTCATTTTGGAGCCCTCGCAACAATTCTACTGTAGTGTGTTGTTGCCAACAACTCTACAGGTGTATCCGTAATACAATAATAGTTTGAAATCCGTGAAATGCAAAGACCATTACTCGGCATTCTGAAATTCTTCGTCAGATCGTGATTTTTTTTTCATCGTTTCTTTTATTGATCTGTTTTATATCGTGGGACTCATATTTCGTATAGCTGTCCTTGAATATTGATTGAATTTTTTTATTTTGGTGTCCTTGAGAAAATAAAAAAAATACTGTTTTATATCGTGGAACTTATTCGCATAGCTGTCCTTAGATTTAGATTTAGATTTCGTATCCTTGAGAATACATAATAAATACTGTTATTTATTCTGAGACTAACTATCCGTTTAGCTGTCCTTGAATTAATAAATTGGTTGATTTTTTTAAATTTAGGTGTCCTTAATAACCTTATTCTTGAGTAATTTTAGTCACGCAGTTTCATTTATTCATTCGTATGGTGCCCCTCAACATATCTGAATTGACAATGCGGATATATTAAAGAGTGTGACCGGGAGACAACATTGTTTTTGCCGTAGCGCTCAAACATTTTCACACGTCTAGCGCTCGTGAATATTGTTATCAGACGAATAAATTTACCAGACTATGACCTCTTTTTACGGCTACGGATATGCAGGAAACATGTCCCTTAAAAATTACAGGAACATTATTTATATATTTCTTGTTCTTACGAGTAATAACAATAACCAACCTCCGTGGCCTTATAATCTGTCTAACAACTCGGGATTTGCTGTTTCGATTCCTATTGGCACACAATTTTTTAAAATGATTTCAAGATTTTTTCCTTTCAGTTCTTGAACATCTTTGTTTTCCCGTATGGCAACAAATCCACCAAGTTCAATATGTTGCGTATTGAAATGAAATTAACATACGATTAACTGTGCGTTATGCGTAATGCGCGGAATTAAATCAGTGTATACATATTTTATTGGCTTATTATTTTTACTTTAAGGATCAAGATAATTTTATTTAATATTGTCCATAAAGTTGAAATAATCAACGATATGTTTTGGTGGATTAAATCCGTTGTGTGTTTTATGTGCCTCCTTAATTTTGATTTATTCCTTAGACCAACTGTATTTATTCCTTAGTGCAACCTACGGCACACGTGCCACTCGGTAAAACGCGTTTTTTTTTGGTGCCACGGCGCAAACGGCATAATGAAATTCTTCAAACTACAATATTAACAAATTACATTCATAATTTCTCAAACGAAATGGCTCGTTTTCTTACACGAAATTATACATTTTTTGGGAAACATAAAAAAAATTCTCACTGCGCGGCTCATTTTCTTAGGCGGTTTCTTTTCACATTTAAGGAGGAAATCTATAAATCTCGACTTTGGACAGGGCCTATAATTTATATTATGCATGGGGCCATGTAAGTAATTTGAATTAAAATGAATTAATATAATAGTAATTAAATAAATATTCAATTTCTTAAAGATTGATTATTCTTTAAAAAATCCCCGACCCCTATCGAAAATTCCTGGATCCATCAGTGGCCCGCGTAGTATCCAATACTTGAAAAAAAAAAAATGTCCCTTCTGTTTACACAGGTTGCCGGTCGCTGCCTTAGACCATACATATCACAGTGCTTAGTACTCATATCTTAAAGTAGTTAAATTGTGGGTTTGCATTCTTTCATACATACATCAATCTATAAATTATAAATCCATATACATTTGAAAACGATATAACCTTTCGCTTTCATTTGGAAATAAAATAAAATGCGTATAAAAGAAGAACATATCGTTTTTCGTTTGTCTTTGTAAAACCGGCTCAAGGATCGTCAAAAATAACTTGTCTGGGTTTATAGCCAACCCTTTTTATTTTATATACCTTCGCATAACTTTTCAATCGAGGGTTCTTTTCAACTTCAGTTTTCTGACTGTTCACGAAAAAAAAAGAAAAGAAAATATTTCACAAATGTTCTTTCAAATAAAAATTTCAATTTAAAAAGTAAAAACTTATATTTTTCCCAAGAGATATTATAAACCGTAAAAAGACTTAAAGTATACGATAAAACTTTTAACGGTATTTTTATATTATTTTGGTCAAAAAGTTAGAAAATAATCAAATATACTCGCAAATCGTTAAGCAGGTACATTTTCATTTCAAATAAATTAAAAGAGCTCCATAAATTCATAAGTTTTTTTTTATTTTGCTTTTTTCAAAATCAAGTATATCTACTTAAACGGATGAACCATATTTATCATGAAAATTACTATGCAACATCCGTAACCTGTTTGATAAGGCGTATGTCTTTCATTTCGGCGTTTCAGGTTCAATTCCCAATCGTACCCAAAAAAGGGTTCATAATATGGATAATTTCATTAGCAACGTATATTTTTCCTTTGTGTTCAATACTATTGATACTATCAATATCAATTTGATATCACAAAATAAAGTGTTGTTAGTTTTCTTTAAAAATGTAAACAAGCTACAAGGAAAAAATAAAACGAAAAAGGTCTGAATGTAAAACTAAGCAACAAATTTCAGAATGTATGATTTTTTTAGAAAGCAACCAATAAATTTACCATTAACGCATACATTTATAAGTTATATACAGTAAACTCTTTATTATCTGGGGTCACATTAACCGTTTTTTTTTATATTTTGAAATGTTATAAAATTCATTTTTTTACTGCACCGGTTAAACCACAATCTACTCAACGATCGAGAGTCTACTGTATGTTTGTTAATTTTATTCTTAACCATAGAACCTATTTAAGAAAAAAAATCTGTTAAAATACTAATATATAGGTACTTGAAATAAAGTAGTGAAAAATTATCAGTACTAATTCTTTTAAGACAATATTGTAAAAAAAATCTAATTTATTTGCAATCAAATAAAATTTCTTTCATCTAGAGCGATGTAAATAAATTATATTCGATCTTCGTTAAAGCTTTCTTAAGCCCTTAAAGATTTTCATTTTCTGACAAACGTTCAATCCTTTTACATATTTAAAAAAAATTAACATTGACTTACGCCTACTAAAAGAAAATCATTTTAAAACAAAGTTTTATTTGATTGAATTTGAAAGTAATGTTAAGTCTCTAAGAAAAGAGTTAAATATAACTGTATATAAAATTAATTTGAATTAAGCAAGAATTTCAAAGACTCTTGTTCAAACAGTTTTTCACTAAATATGTAAAAAATAAGAGAGAAAACTCCTTTTGTGTAAAAATATTTTATAATTCTAATCAGGTTGTACGTATGATATTTCAGTCATTCATACTTGTGTAGTTATTTTTGCCTTACTTAAAAGGTACATGACATTATGGTGATGAAGGTAGATGTGTGGTTGAACAATAAAATAATAGGAAAAGTTCAGAACTTTGCTGTTTTGAAAGAAAGAAATGTAAGAAGTAAGTTAAATCGCATGAGTGGTATGTAAGAAGTAAGTTGAATCGCATGAGTGGTATGTAAGAAGTAAGTTAAATCGCATGAGATGTGTCGTTGAACAATAAAATAATAGGAAAAGTTCAGAATTTTTGCTGTTTTGAAAGAAAGAAATGTAAGAAGTATGTTAAATCGCATGAGTGGTAAGGGAAAGTGTATGGCTTTGGATGATGCGAAATATGTGTATAGAGATAGGGAACTCAGAACTTTATACGCTATGCCCGTCAGGGAATCGGCGTTATAGTATGCTTATACTATACGTATTTTCGCTATAAGAGTATACACGTATATATAAAAAAATAAGATGAAAACTATTTGAATATACGAGTTTATAAAGAAATAAATAAACACCTATTAAATAAGTTTTTATTATTCTACAAGTGCTATTTATATTGTTTTTGGAACTGTAATTTGTATTTGATACACTTACATATCCGTTTGCAATGATTATTTGCAGTATTCACCTAAAAACATATCCCCACAAATGAGAGAAAAAAGTTAAAAAAAAAAACACTTGTAAAATGAATTTAAGAAATTCAATATCACTTTTCCCACACGGCAAGAAAATCACGATGATTCTTTTGTTTTTTTTTTTTGGTTTTTATCTTCCTCTTTTATTTACGATTGTTTTTCACACCGGTGAGTTTATTTTAGGCCGTGTAATATTCTTTTTATATGGATTGTTTTAACCCTACCCCAAGTGAAGGGGTCGACTATGCCCATAATAAAAGCCAATGGTCAGTTATGACCGTTCAATGCTCGGAGGGGGTATACCTTGATTTCCGACACACCTGCGTATTTCCGGCGTTTTTCCGAATATCAAAGGGTCGGATATGGCAGTTAGATGCTGAACCCTGTTTGTTTTTATCTGAAAAGAAATGTTTTTCTTTTGATTGCTATTATTATTTCTGGACAAGTATGTTTTTATCGACATGAAATAGGAACGTTTGGAGAATGTTTTGATAATTCTTGGCTTCAAAATCCACAGATTTCTATTTCTTTATTTTATGTTACATCGAAATGAATACACGGCACAAAAGGAATGCCTTTGATATAACCGAAAGTTGTGGAGAAGGTTTATCCCCGAAGTTCTTCCTGCATCTTTTTTCGGTTACAAAAATGAAAATACCAAAGGTAATAAAACATTTTTCAAAATAATAATTAGGGAAAACAAATGAAATTTTATCTTTTTTGGTTGTAAACATTCTCAAATATGATAATTGAAAAATTGATGATAACATTTGCTTTATACTCGTACCGACAAAATTAGAAAGTATATAATAATCTTAAAAATAGGTGATATTTTTCATCTTACGATTCTACTGTATACCATTCAAACTTGTAAGATTATTGCAAATTTAAAAATGAATGGTTGAATTAAAATAGGCACTAAGTACCAAAAAAAAAAACAAAAAAAACTAAGTATGCAGTTTCGTTATATACTCGTATGTCATATACAATGAAACTGCATACTTAGTTTTTTTTTTGTTTTTTTTTTTGGTACTTAGTGCCTATTTTAATTCAACCATTCAAATGTAAAACTGTATGTTTGAATACTTGGCAAGTGACAACAAAGTGCAGAAATATAAAAGAGTAGCAAGTTAATGAATTAGACCTTATATTTCCAGCCCCGCGCTGTGTTTCTCCCCTCTAATGACATATTTTATGCGTTGTATTCGGGGGTATAAGGATGGATACATATAACTTCGGTCATGTGCTCCGATTTCTCACGTCGATGTGCTATCGGATCCAGTACAGCAGTATGGCTGGTGAGTTTCCTCGGATGCAATGTCTCACTCACTTAAAACAAACTCCAAGGCACAGCTTCGCTTTCCAAATGAATTGATGTTCAAATGGCGAAGGAATCCTCGATAACGAAGCCCAGCAACGACGATTTCCAGAGATTGTAATCGAATAATAATAAAAGGGAAATTTATAAAGCGTCCTACAGTAAGCAGACTACGTCAAGGGCGCTCTAACTTACTATATTGTTGACAGAATAAAAATACAAAAAATATATATACCGATATACAAATTAAGTGCAACGACAGGAAGATCGAAGCTATGGCCACAAGATTAGTTATTTCCTCGCATCTGCATATGTCTAGAAATACACATTTGGTAAGAAAAATTTACCAACTACAAAGATTTTACGATATGTGCTAGTAATACATTTATTTGGCTTTAGGTGTAGTGTAGTGTATTTGTGTAGTGTTCATTTGTAATCATAAGTTTTGATAAGACCTCCAAAAAGTTGTTTTCTTAGATGCAGAAAGATACCATTATCATCAGCTCTACAATCCAGGATGGGTCTTGACTGACGCAAGATTCTCTACCACATACCCCACTCAGCAGCACTATTTCTACAATTGGTTATACCCAGTGTGCGTTCTTATAAATGCAAGGACTTTTATACTATCCAGGAATCTCTGCTTTGGACTCTACATTATCTCAAGCCCAGCTTGCAGGGTCAGTGTACCGCATACGGTATAAGTAGTCCAGCGCATTCTAACAAATTTTGTAACTTTCGTTAAACTATTGTAGTTTCGTCATAGAAGATGTAGAGCTCATTGACATATCTCTGTCTCCACGTGCCATTATTATAAATTGTACTATATATTCTGCACATAATATTTCTCTCAAAGGTATTGAGAACACTTTCGTCCCTCTTTCTTAGTGACCAGGCACAAAGTATAAATATCGATCAATGCAATATCTATAAAAGATTTACGTTCGCAATAGAAATAAGCATCGTTAAATCAAAAGTTTTGGCTTCAACTTTGTGGAACTCCGAAAAAGTATATTTAACAATAAAGTACTTTGTTGTTCCATTAATTACACTAATCCCCATTAAATGTATTTTTTGACCCTTCTATCTTAAGGTTTTTTTCAGTCAGAATGATGATTAAATCACGACCTCCGTGGCCTAGTTGGTAAGAGACCTGTCTCTCAGCCCGGAGGTTGCGGCTTCAAATCCCGCTGGAACACAATTTTATTTTTAAATGATTCCAGTCTGGTTTTCACTTGAGACCTCTTTAACATCTTTTAGTTTGGTTGAAAGAGATTGCCACATGGCAATAAGTCAGCCAGGTTATACTGTATACAATGAAAGTGTAATACAATACAATTAAATCTACGAGTAGCAGGATTAATGTGATGAGTGAAATAAGAAAGTAATTTATTGTTGTATAAACTGTTAACCATTTCCCTCTCACATAACATATTCTACTTGATAATTAGGCATATTAAAGAGCGTGACCGGGAAACAATATTGTGTCCGGTCCCAGTAATTGAACATTCAGGCTTAGAAGCTCTCGAGTAGGCACGGATCTCGCGGTTCGTCATTGTACATGTCGGCAAAATTACCGCTGAAGATACAACACGCGCTTACCTATTCGAAATATTGTAATCTGATCAATTTTTTTACCAGACTAGGACCCTTTTGTTATTTGATTTTTTACCATAATTTTAGATACCATAGGAAATTTAACTTGAAACCCCGGGTGGAAGTTAATCGTTTTACCAACTAGACCACGGGGTCGTCTACAAAAGTCACTAAAATTTATTTAGGACGAATTATGCATCTCATCCTTAATGTCATTATCATACAAGAATATAACAAGACCATATTTCCGGAATAGCTTCCTTTACAGACAGAACAAGGTGGTCCTTTTGTGTGGTTTAAGAAGAAGAAAAAAAATGATGAAAACCTCTTCTTCCCCTTAAGCAGATAATCCGTTTAGACATAAAAGCGAAATGTAAACGAATGAGTTCAACCATACCATTTCGTCTGGCAGCGGTGAACATAAAAAGATACAATCTGCAACCACAAAAGAGCTTTTAATCCTTTCATTTCCACTGAAATATCGATGCGGAATCGCTGGCATGCCGTTGTATACAGGAAGAGTATCATTTGTAAAACTTTGTGTGGCTGTCTGAGTGATTGTATAGATGTTTATGTAAATATTTACTTGGCCAACGATGGGGTGTGGGACGTTTTAAGATATTTTTAATTTATTGCGTTGCGTAGCGCATTCTTTACAATATTTTATGTTGAGCTTTTTTAAGTAAGATAAATAATGCAGAAATTAATCATAATTTTGTTTATTGATAGCAAAAACCAAACAATACAAAAAAAATAATCATTAATACAGTTAAGACATTATTTAAAACTAAAAATTGTATCCGATGTTATCAAAAGGTCTAGGCTTATCTTGTAAGACCCCCTCCCCCATAGTCAAATATTACTCAAGTGTAAAGAGAAGAAACCCGACCGGGGGCTTTATGGGGGGTGTCGTGACCAAATGTATAAAATTCTGAAAGAGAGAGGTATAAATTGTTCATGAATGATGAGTATGTAATAAAGAAATAAAGAATATAATAAAGTGGAAATATTTTTCTCTGCCTAACGTAATAGAGGTATGGTATGATGGCGATGAAGGTATTGATTAAATATGTATAGGTGAACAATGATATATTAGAGCAAGTTCAGAAATTTCGCTACCTGGGAAGCCCTCTACGAGAGATGATAAGGTTAAGAAATATATTGAAAAACGTTTTACTGCAACAAACAAGTCCAACAACGCACTAAGAACTTTGTTGTCATAAAGTCAATCGCAAAGTCTTTAAAAAATATTGTGCACTGTGATGATCTAGTACACCACCTTGGTATTTGAAAGAGTGGGCGTTGCAAAGGGGTGATATAAACAGAATAAACGCGATGGAAATGCATATATGGCAAATAATATGATAGAGTAAAGAATTCTGAGATAAAAGACAACTGTTTGACAATAATGGTTGTTAAAAGTATAATAGCGGAAGGAATTTTGAGATGGTTTGGCTACACTGAGAAAATGAGTTGCGACAAACTAACGAAAGCATCGACTATATCTGAAATGAATGGAGAGTGAGGAAGAAGTTGACCAGTAAAATAATGGAAAAAGGTAGATGGAAAAGTATAATTGAAGGTAAGGAAGAAGTGTGAAGGGTGAACATGTTTGACGAGACGTATGGGTCCGGCTGTACGCTTGGATAGAAAGGCGTGGCTGTCTGTCTTCCCCAAAATGGGGCATATCATGCTGGGATGGAAAATAAAAAAAGTTTAGTTTTATCCCACGTAAGACTTAAAACAAACTATGAGGCCTTGTCATAAATTTATCTGAATATAGTTAACCCATTGATTTTAATGATGAGCAGAAATTATTTTTAGGCTACTTTACTTTATATATTCGTAATATCTATTCACATATAACTAATTCTTGATAATTTTACACTCTCGCTTAAAAAGAGCCCGAACTGACTGTTCCTTTTGCATAACTCATTGTTTCACCACTGGACTGGACTTACTTTGTGATTAAATTTTAACTGAAATATTTTTACTTAACAAAATGTACGTACTTATCTTTAACCGCAAAGTTAAATGGCCAAAATGACGATTGGTTATCGCCGAAGTCAGTTAAATTGATGGTTATTTTGTCATTAAAATACATTTTATCATATCATTACTTTAACACATTTTACTTAAATTTTAGTCCCTAAATTGAATCACTGCGTAGGGAGATGTTGAGATAATTTCTTTTCCTTTTATTTCTCGGGGAAACTTATTTGTTTTTTTTTATCAATTATGTTTTTTAAATTAAATTATATTTAAGTATTCCAGTTATTTTTTCATGTAAATATTTAACAGTCTGGTTGTATCACTGGTAAAATAAAAATATTGAACAAAATATCTCGTTATATTTTAAAGAGTATGTAAGCAATTTTAAAAATAAGTTTTTCAATATCAAAAACGTACCGTATTCCATTCAAAATAATCGTTTGGTAAGAACGTTTTATTTTCATATCTTCACATACTTCAGGAATTTATTTCGGTTCGCTTTTAAAAAATCTACATTGTTTTCAACTTTTTCTTGCTTCCATATTGTTTTGTAAGATATGCTACGAATTATTTGATGTAAAGCAAACAAATATTTGACATTATTAATACCGATTATTTTAATTTGCAATATATAATGAAGATAAATTATCAATATACAATTCTATCAAACAATGTTTTTTATTGTTTTTCATTGGCGCGTTGAATTTTTGTTGAATATATTTAAATGTGTCACATGAATAGTGTCTTGAAAATTTTAATATTCTCAAATATCCTACACTCCAGAAGAACTACGAGTATTATATATCCCATTCAATAGGGCCAGCGAATAAGAAAATATTATATTTGATAAACTTGCTTCAAAGGTGGTTCATGTTCTGAGATTCAGCTAATCTCGCAGTTCAACACCACCATCTAACACACATCTCAAACAAATAATTCAAATTCAGTCGAATAAACGGCGCATGATCATTTCAAACTTTATACGTTATGAGACATGCGGTGTGCCATTCCTCTCGAATGGAAACTATAAAGATACCTATGACTTTAGTCATACATATTTGTTTACATCAGTTTAGTTCTTTTAATGGCGGAGTTGCCCTGCAAAATTTATTAGCATTAAGCATTCATTTGGTCAGTGTTATTGCATGGAGTGGAATCATGAACCCTCAAAGTTGGTAGTATGAACCGACTGGAAGCATTCGAAATGTGAATGCACCGGAGAATGTCACGGATACCCTGGACGGATATGGTCAGCAACATAAGAGTTCTTCAAAGAGCCAAAGTTGATAGAGAGTTGCTGACTTATATTAAAATCCGAATGGTGTCCTACTTGAGTCATGTACTTAGAGGAACAAAGTACAAATTACTGCACCTGATCATCCAAGGCAAAATAGAAGGCCAAAGAGGTGTTGGCAAGAGGCAAATCTCCTGGCTCCGCAATATACGGGATTGGACTGGCATAAGGGGCGTTGGAGATCTTTTTCGGACTACCGGAGACAAAGATGTCTACTCTCAGGTGATATTCAACGTCAGGGGACCTGACATGATACTGGGAAGAAGAAGAAACATTCATTTACCCGTTGCATTTGAAGCGTATCTATCTGTTTTAAATGTAACAATGCATATTTTTTGTAGCATATTCTGCTGGTATCTCAAAGTAACTTCGAAGCATTGATTTAAATCCTCTCCGTGTCCCATTTATCTGTATCTAAAGGAAGCCAAGATATGCCGCTTTAAAGATTATTTGCAGTGTTTTCAATTGTATCATAGGCAATGTACTGCATTAAAGTAACTTCGTAGCCTATCAAACTGTCTAAATGAAACCTACAATGTATGTTACATATACTGCATTAAATACTTTTGTTTTTACGGCATAGTAAGCTATATCTTAACCAAAGCACGCCTCCATGTACTACATTTAGGGCTCTTCTTAGCCTATTCAGCTGTATCTAAATGAAACCTACATATATTGCATTAAATGCTTTTGTTTTTGCGACATATTAAGCTGTATCTTTAGCAAGGCAAACATCCAAGTACTACATTTAGGGCTCTTCTTATCCTATCCAGCTGTGTCTAAATGAAGCCTACCGTATTAAATACTTTTGTTTTTGCTGTAGATCAGGTAAACTGTATTTTAGGCAAGGCAATCCTCTGTGTACTACAATACATTAAATGCTCTTTGCAGTCCATCCTGCTGTTTGTGATTGAAACATACATATACTACATTAAATACTATTGTATGTTTGACATATCCAGCAGAATTTTAAACAAGACAATCGTCCATGTATTACAATAAAGACACTTTGTAGCCTATTCTGCTGTTTCTAAAAAAAACTACATTTCTTACTTTGTATTTTAAGGAAGCATTCCTGTACCGATTTAAACATTTCGTGGCCTATTTAGCTGTAAAAAACCCTAAATATTCTGCATTTAAATAGGATAATCTATATACACTTCCAGCAACTGGTCAATATATGACTTGCTATATCATTGACTTGCTATATCATTGACTTGCTTAAAACAGCGAAAAAAATATATTACCTGTCTCTTCAGTGATTTTTCAAATTTTTTCGTTTTTTTTTCAGTTTCTTCAGACATAGCGTGTTTTTTCCTGGTTTTCCATCACCTTTTTCAATCTTCCATTCCTTCATGTTTTGTGTTCGTTTATTTTATTATTTTCGTTTTTTGGTGTTTCATCCATTTAGTATTGGATACATTTTAACTCCACGTCAATCAATGGTGTAAATCCATCACTAAAAACTTTGTAAAACAATGCATGATTGTTTGGAAAAAATTCCACGTGACAAAAATATATCTTATTGTTCATTGTATAATAATGTAAATTAATAAATTGCAGTTATACCACTAGACCAAGGAGTATATTGGAATTAAGATAATTTAACAAATCATAAATCAAGATCTCAAAATGAGTATAAAAGCGATTAAAAAAGGTAAATCCAAAGGAGACAAATAACAGTGTAATTAGTTTTCTTTTTTGCTAAAACTACAGCAATTAACAACAAAACCCTTGCAAATATACCACAGGCGTTATTAAAACAGTCGGTCCTTTGATTTGCGGAAATCTTTGTGTCCACCGCCGAATAGCCTGATTTTGATATTTTAAATACATATAAAATAAATAGACCAAATTTAATTCCATGTAAAATAAGGATAGTATTAGTCTTAACCTATAAACATCTGATATTTTTAGATGAAAAAAAAAACTTTTTTTAAAAGGTTTTATATTTTATTTCCATTTTTCTTTCCCTTTTTTCTATTTGGAATTTTTGATATATTCATTTAGGAATTTATTAAATAATATTTATTACAATAATAGTAATATGAAACTGTCAAAATTCAGAACTGAACTAAAAAGGGAAGATAATTTTTTTTTCTTTTATTATGTTTTGAATTATAGTTTTTAGAGCTTTTATTATTCAAGAAACTCAAGAAGATAAATGTAACGTTTTTGTATTATGTCAAATCGTAGATAAATTTTTAGAGTGAAAAATATAACGATACATTTCATTTATACCTTGATACTGAAAAAAAGACCACAAATGCGATTTGATTATAAACCTTTGATTTGATTTTTCAGTTGCAAATCAATGTAACTCGTAAACCTTTGATTTTATTTTTCGATTGCAGATCAGTGAAACTCGTAAACATCGATTAGGATGCTAATGGGTTAAATCACATATGTCTACCTGGACTTTTGTTAGAATCGTACGAATTTCTTCCTCTACCTTCCAACCCCTAAGCAGCACAATAGTAGAAAATGGCTCGAGGGAGAGACCTGCCGATTATGTGGCGACGTTAGCTGAATGCCTGAGCAGATAATTAGGGTCGCCACCCTGTATCGACCACGGCCAATTATTTGGGTTATTTTCCTTCTTTTTAAAGTTCGCCCCAAGGCGGTACTTTTTTGTACATGAAGAGCTTGTACACAGTTGGACCCTTATATGTTTGTTGGTTTATATATTTTTGATAGTTGCTTTACTTTTGAGAGTGTTAAATAAATGAAAATTAAATTGATTGTTTTTGTATTAAAATTAAAAATATTTGAGTTATTAAAATTAAAATGTGTTTGAATTTATTACTGTGGTAAATATATTTAAATACAGTATAACCTAGTGGGGTTATTGCCATATAGCAATATCTTCTATTCCAGGAAAAAGATGTTCAAGGCGCCTTAAGTGAAGACCGGACTGGGTCCCTTTTTTTAAAACTGAAATAATCGAAGCCATTCACTCCCTGTTTGGATAAAAAGCGTCTTATCAATAAGATAAAGAAGGTTGTCCATATTTTTAAATAAATATGCCATAGAAGAGTGAACTAAATAGTCTCTTGAAAGCTGGTTATAAAGTATAATATTTGGAGTATTTAACGTAAATTATGTAATTTAAAAAAAAACTGTTAAAAATATTATTGCTGAAAGCTATTTTAGATTTTTTTTATAAATATTTTTTAGCTAATATGGATACTCGTACAACGATAAAATCTGAACATCTTTGGAATATCTAAAGCAGAGAATTAAATGGACTAGTTTTTACATACATACAATCCCGCCATTCACCTGTCAGGGTAGACAGAGTGCCATACTTTCCTACCTCGACACACATCCTTAGTCTCTTTCACATCCATACATCTTCTCATCAGCCCTCTACGATTTCTCTGACCTTCTACTTTTCCTTATTTCAAAATATTATTAACTTGATCCAACCATACTTTTCTTGGTCTTCCTCTCATATGCCTTCCCCTCACATCTGCACTGTATATCTGTTTTGTTAGTCTTTCTTCATTCATTCGTTGTACTTGCCCACATAATATCAACGTAGGTACTCTTATTCATATTACTTAATAATTTCTTAAGCTCACATTCATATTTTACTTCATTCCGTATTCTGCCATACATTGTCCCTTCATGTATTATTCTCAATGCATACATCTTATGCATCGCTATGCCTGTTGGAAGGGCCTTAACTCTTCTGAACGGGACTGCTTCGGATATTGACATATTTCATATCGCATTACCAAAAGCAAAAGCAAATAGATTGAGCGCGTTAGAAAGCACTCATCAACGTACTTAAGTGACTGAATATATGTGTATCATATGTTTGTGTGTATATACTCGTATGTATGCATATACATTAGTTTTTATTTTATATAAATTTTTTTCTATGTAATTTTTCTTCTCTTTTAATATGTCTTGTATTTTTCAAAGTAATTGGGCTAAGCCTGTTTTGAAAAAAAAATAAATAAATTAATCTGTACAGCATTTATTCAACTCTTCTCATTTTTTCCACGTGCACGTTTCAAAATGATTCATTACATTTTCATTGAAAATAAAAGATGGAAAAGAATAAAATTATTAAGTCCTTTTTTACCACTTGGACATTTTTCATAATCAAATATTAAATCTTTTATAAATGCATGTTTTAGTTTGAAATCATGATTTAAAACCAAAACTGATACGACGAATACAGACGTGCTAACACCAGACCATATAAGTCAAGTTATAATTAAAACATATCGCTTAAACGACAAATGTATACACATGTATTTAATCTCTAGTACGCTAATTTAATCAAACTAAATTCCCATCATTGTACTCGTTTAATTTTTTTTTAGAGTATTGTGCGTAGGTTTAGTTTCATTGTTCATTTTTAATAAAAAAAATATCTATATAAATTTAAGACAAGGTTTCACTGTACCCATTTACGTTATCACAAAACTTATATAACCTTAGGTGATTCATACAACGGTTTTATTGGAGTCTTCCGAGCCTATAAATGTGAAACAAACAGAAAAAGCATTTTCGACAAATGGCCCACCTTTTTTAAGCTCGTATAACACAATAGAGTCTAGACAGGGTTTAGGAAAGGTAAATGTGTTTTATTTTTGCAGTAATAATTCGAGTTTTGTGGTTAACTAATGGATTTAACATTTTACAACGGCGCCCAATACTTCCTGGACCTAAGCCGGAAGGTCTAAATAATCGATTCATTATCTTGTTTCTCACTTTTAATCTCGGAAAGTCACGAGAGCTGTGATGTGTGATTTTTCTTCTCGTTTTATTTGACTTTATTTAAAATTTTAATAAATGTATATGCCTTAATTAGAACATGGCACTTGTACAATAATGAGTTATTATTTTTTTTTTAAAGAACACATAAATAAATAATAAAATACCAATATTGTTTGACTGAAGGTGCACCACGAAATATTGAGAAAGGCAAAAAAATCTCAATAGTAAAGTTCTTCTTTCGAAGCCTTTTATTGATGAGACGTTCAAACTTTTTGTTAGACCCAACGCACTAGACGCCTCTATATTGCGCTTCTCAGAGCGCCGTTGTTACAAAGGAATCTGTCGAGTTTCTGTCTGGGAGCATTCCATCTGGTTTATGATCGTTCTTTGACTTAACACTACCAACGTTCTTTTCAGGCAGAATGAATCCGCCCGAAGAGAGTCTTGAGATAGGAGGTAAAAACACATATAGCGGGAATTAATATTTATAATCAGGGAAGTAACAAAGTCACTTTTATTGAATATTGCATTTTTTTTGTTTATTTATTTATTTAACACTTTTATTGCATGGCGGGCTTATTGCCAGGCGGCAATCTCTTCCAACCAACCAGACAAAAGTAAATGAAGCAAGTTAAGTTGTTTGTATATAATATCCAATAATCAATCATATTTCAAGCTCGTACTGGTAAACAAATTTTCCGAGACAATTACAGGGGCATTTCGTCTTAAAAAAATCGTTCCATACAAAGCGGATATATGTTTCCTCAATTATCTCTGAACAGGTAAAATATATGTTGGGTACATTTGCATACATATCATCCATTAAAAAATAAGTCCCCATGCTTGTGACTAGCTTTATCAGGAAACATGTGGATATTAAAATATTTTTTGAATAATAAAATAATATGAGGTTATTAAATAGAGGGGTTTAGAGCTAGAAACCCTTATTTTTTCTTGAAAACAAACTTATTTAAATTGTATTTAGAATATTGATAGAACACACATCAAGTATATACTTGATATGTATTCTATCAATAACATTGTGGTGTTTTTTCCGTATTCGACTAATAAAGAAATAACGGAAGAATATACATATCAGTTTACATACATATATAACAAGACAATTTAAGGCTATTTCAAAATGAGAAATATGTTGAAAAAGTCTCGAAGAATATGTGTATTACCGTTCCCGAAAGTACAAAATATTATATAAAACACTTTTCTCTACATGACGTACAATATAGCAAGATAAAAAGAGTTGAAAAAAACCCTTTCTTCCTCAAAATTTTTTCAAGGTATCCTAAAATATTTGACGTTATCATAGATTATCCTTAAAAAGCTTTTAAACTGATCTTAAAGTCAGTTTGCTTTCACATTTTTACATGCAAATATTTTTATCAGATAGCAGAATTTATGAAAATAATCCCAAAAAGGTATCCACTGAAGATATGATAGCACTATTTCGTTAAAAAAAGAAATAAAGTAATCTTTGCTGCGTTTTTCTTTCAGCACCAAAATATAGCGGAAAAAGTACATGATAGGAAAAATAGAGAAGATTTAAAAAAACTATAATATATTTCTTCCGCACAATATTCTTAAAAATTAATTTAAATTAATTTTTCCAAATATAAATAAGTGAGAGAGTTCATAAAATTAGAATTATGTTATTCTTGAAAATATTGCCGTGCTCAAATATTTTTTCTATGTGAAAGTAGTTTAGTTTGGAGGTAGAATATATGATCCATATCTCTACTTTCTCCACCATCAAATTTTCCTTGAATTGTATATATGTGTATACTCGCACTATATATTTATGACTAAATGATTGTTGAAAAGCCAAATAAACATTTGAAATAACAATTTTAAGAATTGTGAAAAAAATCTTCTTTATCACCACACAATAAGATATAGAAATATTTTGTTCCATAAAAGAATTTTCGGTCTATGTTCAATACTTAATACATCGAGCATATAAACATAATGAGAAATTTTCGGCAAACCGATTATTTGTCAAAAATATTTTTCACAATCATCTTTCAGTTCAGATTTCCAAAGATTGATTTTTTCTCATTTACATTTTTTTATGAAAAGTAAAATAATTTATTAAGCACGAGATTCTATTGAAACCTTTATCGAAAGATTATTTTATATCAACCGTTTATAATTCTATTTCCTTTTTATCTGTATCGAAATCTTCTGATCGATATTTTCACACGTTTTACCAAAAATGTCCTTTATTTATCCTGCAAAGGATTTTTTATGATGTGTTTGCCCGATAAATTCTGTTAGGGCACATCAACCCCCGTGAAGTCCGCAATAAACGCTACGCCAATGGAGACCTTCGGCAAATCAAATAAGGAAGCGTTAATGTTGGACCCTTTTGTGAGAGGCTCCATATTTGTCTATGCCACTGGCATGACCATAAAAAATGAAATTATTAAAAAAGGGCACCATTTCGAATTTCTATTTTATTAGTTAGAATTGATCGCATTATGCATAAATCCTGGAACCAGATTTTTTAGCTTTGTAAGAAAATGGTGTTTGGGTATAATATTTCAACGTGGATTAAGCTAATAAAAAAATAAGGTAAATGCCATGCCACTTGTGGTCGGGTAGGAATGTCATGGTAGATTGTATGCTTTACGCTGGAAGCGGAAACTGCACAATTGTAATTCCGTTTGTGTAACTGCCATGGTCAATATGAATATTATTGATTTAATGGTTCTGATTCACAATATGTATATACAAAATACGGCATCTGTGATAGGAGACGAGTTTTATCTCAAAGCCGTTCCAGGGGCAGAAATAAGTATGTCAAGGCAGCATACTGTCCTCTGTTTTAGTCAACATATTATTTATGGAGAGGACATCATGAGAAAAACATTAGACGGTGGTGTGGTTTCATCACAGGAGGCTGTAAAATCTCCAATTTAAGATTTGTAGATAATACAACGCTTAAGCCAACGACGTAGTCTACCTAAGTACTCTTATTTCGAGGAATGACGGTTATGAAGCAGAGGTCCGAAGACGAATTGAAAGGGCAAAATCAGTTATGATAAATCTATCAAATATATTGATTATACTATGAAGAACTAAAATCCGTTTGATTAAGTCTCAAACATTCTCCAAAGCACTGTATGAAGGGGCTATGGATGATGAGAAATAAGGAAATAAACATGATAGATGCTTTTGACATGTGATAGTGGAGGCAGTTTCGTCGTATTCCATGGACCGCAACCGTACCAACATCTATATCATACAAGCTTTCGAGATTATCGAAAAACTTTCAACAAAATGCAGATAAAGAATCTTTACGTACTTTGGGCATGCTGCTAGAAAGAATTATGATAGTCTGGAGAATCGTGAGGAAAGGCTAGCAAAAGCAAAGTGTCCTATGAAATCAACAGATAAAATATAGGAGTTAACAGGATCCTCTCTAAGCGCTGCTGCATTCAACATGGCCCAGCACCGGGAGGGATGGAGACAGGTGGTACGCCATGTTCGAGACATAGCTGAGGACCACGATACTCAGTATTTATTGCGTGAAGAAGAAGAGACGATATAGGTTATGAACATGGATAATTTATATATCATGTTTTTAGATTTTTTACAATTCAGAGCTGAACATTAGCCGTTCATTCAACGGCCTGCCATATGAACGAATATTTGCTAAAAGTATCCAACCATCTCAACACATTTTTGCAGTATATGTTAAATATCGTAAAAACGTAAAAAAACGTGCAACATTTCATTTTCTGTTCTGAGTTAATTGGTCTTTATTTTTAGGATTTTGACGTTCATGTACATAATTAATAATGTTCCTTTACTCACGATATTTTTCGACTTTTAATTAGTAAACTCCTTCATATATTCACGGTCATTATTCGAAAAGAAAACTTTGAATTAGTCTCAAAATATTTCCTAATTTATTTTCTTTTCATATAGCTTACTTATAAAGGTTAAAAAAATCTCAAAAAAGTAATATTAAAATAAATAAAAAAAATGTAGGATAAGACGAGGAAATAAAAAATAATTGTTTTTGTCAAACAAATAACTTCCCTTACCAATATGTCTCAATACGCTTTCTTAGAAAATATTTTCTAAAATGTTGAAAATGTCAATATCAGAGAACCTTTTTACAATGAAAATGACAGCTCGCGAAACAACAAAATAGTACTTGGCATGTTCGTAGATATGTGTTGAGTTCATCGCTCTTGGTACTTGACACACTTGTTATATAGATATTGTATTGTATTACACTTTCATAGTATACAGAACAACAAAACGGCTGTATTTACATGCAGCAGTCTCTTCCAACAAGCCAGAAATATCTTCTAGGGGCTTTAAATGAAAACCAGACTGGAAGTTTTAATGTCTGCTAATCTCGAAGTTCATTGTAAAGAAACAATGTAAATAACGCATTCTAAATAACAATTAATTTTTGTTTATTCCAATATGGAAATGACGTAATATTATATATACATGAAAGTTAGTATAAGTCTATTTACTGTAGATAACGCTGCCAAGTGAAGCATTTTTTCTTCCTTGTTACGCGTAATACGATAAATTGCATTTTTTGCGGACCTATTACCAGGTGGCAATCTCTTCTATTATAATTGATATTGTATTTTAATACATTTTCGTTGTATACAACAAAACCTGGTGGACTTATTGGTATGTAGCAATCACTTCTAGCCAAGCAGAAATCTGTTATAAGGCATTAAGAGAAAACTTAAAAAAAAATCTGCAACTGCCGGATCGAAAGACAATAGTCTTCCCAACTAGGCAATCGAGGTCGTCTAAAGAGGCAAAAGTAAATTTACGTGTTGCCAAAACTTATTCAAATTATTGTTAATTTGTATTAAATTCATTAATACTATAAATAACAAAGTAACACTTCATCAATTAAAGGGAATGGATGCTGGAGAATAAAGAGAAATCGGGAATGAACCATGTAACATTAATGATTTAAAATTTAAAGTTTTGCAGTTGCTTTTTAAACCATGCAATAAATTAGCAATTTCTAGTTCGTAAAACACTTATTTCCACCCGAGGGCTCGGGTTCGATTTTCGATGGCACCCAACAATAAATATAAAAAAAGGATACTAATCTCGTAACAATAAACACATGCGATATACTTGTGCAAGTGTTGTTGCCTCTTTATATGTGGGGTAGCATTACTAGCACATGCGATGACGAACCACAAGCTCCATGCTTACTCCAATAGTTCTCAACAAGAATGCTCGATCAATGGGGCTGATGACAATGATTTCTCCCTGCCACGCTATTCAAGTTCAGGTATGTTGAAAAGTATCATACGAATTAAAAAGTCAATGATGGCGTGAGTCTTATATTAGTTTGTAACTGATAAAGTATCTCTATATCCAAAGTATCACCGCATGGACAGTAACAGTGAATTCACGAATCAACAGATTTGCCACCTCAGCTTGACATTTATTTCGGAGCGGACCCCATTTTATTATTTTTATTTTTTAGGTAATTATTCTTCATGTTTCATTCATACTGTGCATAATAACATATTGCAATACCTTGAAAAAAAATACCAATTACACGGCGTCAAATCTTTCATGAAACTATTTTATTTTCTTTCACTGCATTTACAATGTGCAACAATCGTTTATTATACAGTCAATAAGGTTTTCAAGGTATTCTTTGTGAAGTGCGTAAGAAATAATACTTGGCATCACAATAATTGCATGAGCTTTGATCGTAAATAAATGCTATATTTCCTTTCAAAATACTGAAACCAGTAGTTATATGGTGAAGTTCAAACCAAATTGGGGAATGAATTATACCTCACACAATGCAATTCTATACATTCAATGCACCCTCACTAATATGCATAAACTAGTGTTATTTTACGATTCATTGAGGATTTCGATTGAAAATAATATAATTTTTCTCTTGTGGTTAAAGTAAAAATGTACAAAAAGATTGCTTCAGGTATAAAATTAGCTTTGTAAATGTATCGATCTTATTTAATAGGTTTCACGTTTGCTTGAAAATAATTTTAGAACTCTTCCTTAAAGTCAGAAGCGTTTCGAATAATTTAAGGATCCAATATATGAATAATATCTCGGAACTACAATGGGACTAAAATTGCAAGTTTGGTCCTAAATATAGGCTGTCTCATAAAAACGTACACACAGTTTTACAGTTCTGTTTACATGAACTTGCTGCAAGAATTGGTTATACCACGTATTTGTAAAGAATTTAAAAATAATCATCATCATCCTTACATGTAGCTCATGATCGAGCATTGTGAATCACACGAAAACCTCTGATGACTCCTCTTCATCTTGACCAGCATTCTGTGGCTCGAATGGCAGTTGTTAAAAGTATTTTATTTGCGTCTATCCCTTGGTCAGTCCAACTTCTTCTTGTGTGTCGTCCTTCCATGACTCTACGAAACCAGCAATAGTTTTTAGTGCGTTGAGAGTAGCCATTGAAAAATAATGCGTCTAAATACCAAAACAAATTATTCGTGATGTCTGCGATTCCACGTTATTTGCAGTGCATGAGCCCGAATGGTAATTAATTTGAATACTTGTGATAATTATTAAAAAAAATATATCTTGTTTAATTTGGATTTTTAATCTTAGATGTAACTTAAACGATATTAAATCTAGTATCATTTAAAGTGTGTATATATTTTATTGGGACATCCTGTAGTGTTTAAAACTTGATGTAGATTTATATTTTTTTCTGAAATAATAGTTCTCTGAGTGAATTTCAAATAAGAAATAACAATTATCCATACTTTTAACGATATGTTCTGCATTTTTAAATATTTTTAAAATTTATTTTATATGACATACACAGGTTAAATCCAATTACATTCAAAGCTGAAAACGAAAATTATACACAGTAACAATAAAGCTAATTATATATAAGTATTATAGAGCCATTATATACAGCAGCAAAAAAAAATTAATAAACATTAAATATTTGTATAGCACAAACTACTAACTCCCATTAGCAAGAAAGCTCAAAATGCTTTCATTAAAAACATTTTCAGAAATATTGAAGATGTCAATATCCGAGGCCTTATTCCAAAAGTCCGTGATACAGAGGAAGATCACTTAGCAGATTAGTTATACTTATTGCCAGTCTAAATAAGTAAATATTTCTGTGCCTCGAATAGTTGCCAGAGGAACAAAGAAATTTATCAAGAAATTTTCAAACATAGGATTAGATTTAGCTCCCGTCAT
Source organism: Odontocerum albicorne (assembly GCA_949825065.1). NCBI lineage: Eukaryota > Metazoa > Arthropoda > Insecta > Trichoptera > Odontoceridae > Odontocerum > Odontocerum albicorne. Next base: position 29,021,097 of record OX463851.1, read on the forward strand.
CAACTTACGAGACCCTCACACCCCTCATCATGCTAAGAAAGTAGTATTCCAACATACCAAGAAGAAATCTTGTAGAATAGTCACTTTTAATAATAAGTGAGCTTTGTAGTAGCTTGCAGGATACTAAGTTAGCTTAGATGTTTTTTTTTTTGTTTTTTTTTGCATTATCGGATTTGCAACATGACAAAAATCAAGAAATCTTACCAAATGATTCACTAGTAAGTATATATTATAATTTTCGATGTTCATATAAATTTTCAGATACATTTATATTTAACATTATAAAAATAGTTAACATTAAATTATAATGCAAAAGTATAATTATGCATTCGTAGCTTCGCATATTTTCCTTATTGTAGTACACATAAAACAAATGTATAAGATGAACATAAAGATGCCTTGTTCAGCGCTGCCCTGTATAAAATATTATCACTTTAAGATTATTTTGTTTTTGAATTCATATAAGGCAGTTTATAAGCGCCACTAAAGCGCATAAAGAATAGACAAAAGCTCCAAACCGCACAAAGGGGCATGAAGAGATGCATGTTGGGATATATAGTATTTAAAGAGACCGCAAACGAAACACCTGGATTCGCAATATAACGAAGGTAGAAGACGTTATAAAGGTGTGCAAAATAATGAAGTGGCAATGGGCAGGACACGTAGCCAGAATGTCAGACTCCCGATGGACATCCGAAATAATCCAATGGTACCCAAGAGGCATAAAGGGGCCCAGAAGAAGATCGAAGGTACGCTGGATAGATGAAATCAGGAAGCATAGCAGCATCACGTGGCATCAACGAGCAAAAAACCGAACTATTTGGAGTCAACTTGGGGAGACCTTCATCCAGCAGTGGATCGACCCTGGTTGACAATGATGATGATGATGATGATAAGCGCCACTATATAAATTCAGTTGGAATTATTATTGAAAGCTTTATAAAACCTGGATAGCAATAATATACATATAAAATGTCTTCTACTCACTTTACCATTGAAAACGATGATACTGCCTCTAATAAATGTGCTGGTATCTACGAGTGGATTATTACGACCAAATACTGATAAGGGATGATAAAATCGTTGATTATTAAAAAGCCCATTTACAATTTTTAAAGACTTCTGCGTCTATTGAGCGGTCTAAAATCGATCAAGTATCAATCTATTGTACCAAAAAGAACAAAACTACAATAGTATATGTAGATAAATTTTAAATAAATTACACTCCAAGTTCGTCCCACCTCAAATTTGACAGGTCACATTTTTTTTATCATTTGAGGGTTGATCAGGCTTTGAAAAAAAGACTCCATGTTTACACAAAAAAGGTTGGTGAAATTAAATTCAAGTACATTTTCTTATAATTACACTCTAAGCGATTAAAAAAAGCGGGCTACTTCCGTGTGCATTGAATCGATTAATACAAAATGGAACACTTAAAAAATATTCGATCACTTCCAAAATTCCATTCCAAAACTAATCCATTAATTTTCAATGCTTTTAAATAAATAGTTTTACTTTTATTAGCAATAATTGATTCATTTTTATTTGCATGTAACGACAATGCTAATAGAAAATTTAACGGATAAGCAAAACAATATTTTTTGCCAATGATTGTTTTTGCCTAGGGAAAAAAATATCCATCGACACATTGAGGTCTTACAAATTACTTTTTAATACAGATTTGTAAAGGTTTAAAAGGGTATAACATATACACTGTTCATAACGATTTTCAAGTTTAACTATTGACGAGTTGTAAGAATAGTTGCTTGATAACTTGAATTGTTTAGAATAATGTTGACCTGTGGGACGGAGTGAGTAATAAATAAGTTATATTTTATATCAATTGAATATTACTATATGTACTTTCCTGAACACCCTACAATGTAAATATACGCTTCTCAATCGGGCAGAAAGGATTTCACGGCATTTAGCGGATGGATGAAGGCGAAAATTTTCTCTATGAAGTGAAGCGATGAAAAGTTGCGTCCATTCGCCGCGCCAATCTTTACATCCAGCACAATGGACCCTTTCATTGCGAGTAGCCTGGAGCTTTTTTAATTCAGCGGACTCCGCTCTGTGTGCGAGAGCTCTCGGCCTGTTTGATGATCTGTTTTCTAGTAGCACGGGTACAATAGTGCGAATGTACCTACCCTTATACTACAGTCAGTGAACTTAGATGTGGTTGAACGTTCTTTGAAGTAAGTACAGGCTATTTTCATTTTTTATTATTTTTATATCTAGTCTATTATATTAATATCTATAAACTTTTTACGTAAAAAAATATCAAATTCGCAAGATTTAACACATTAAAACCATAACCCAGATGTTAAAACAGGATAACTAATACCTAAAAATTGATTATTACGTATGAGCGGAACTCACTTCAATAAAAAAATATTAAGGAAAAGAAAATGTATAGATACATACATGTTAAATAACATACATACATTTATTTGAAGTAGACATATCTGCATACTAAAAAAGAATACCTAATTAACTGCGTTCACAAGTGCATGTGCATAATGAGATTTGGTAACATCGCACAATTGAAATAACGAATACGACCGCGATCGACCAAAATTGTTTTGCGATCGACCGGTCGATCACGATGGATGGCAAAATAAGTCTCCCCATTTGGTTTGTCTGTATTTTTTACAACAATTCAAATTAGGCTTTTTTTTATTTGCAGATAATTAAAAACACACTTAAAAAATTTACAATAGCACACAACGAATCTAAATAATCTTGCTGAACGTTAGAAATAACGATTCAATGAATGAATAATCATTACCCGTGACGAGTGTAACAGAAGGCATAATACAAAGTGAGGGATCAGAGTAATTGACATTGATGCCACTGGAGATGAAAGCCAATTTGTGATAAGCATATTCTATTGCATATAGGGTAAGGAGCTTCAGTGCTTAGAGTTTGTCCGCCTCTTATTTCTCCATTGAGTCCCTGATAACTAGTAACAGTTCTACCCCGTTTGGTTCTATGTGCCGCTGTTTGCTTCCAGTTGTGCTGAGCATTCATGTTTTTGTGCATATCATGCAGTACATCTTTATATATTTTGCGCTATCCACCATGTTTTCATCTGCCTTCCGTCATTTCACCAAAGAGGATATTTTTTGGGAGTCTGTATTCAGGCATGCAAGCTACGTGTCACCACATCAGTATGTCGATGCTACAGCAGTTTACTTTTGTAAAAATGTCATCAATAACTACTAATCAAAAGGCATTACGATTACTATATGATAACCACATTTGACAGATTGCTCAAACAAATCAGCGTCTGGCTGTTCGTTTTGAGGAATCAGGATAAACCAGAGACAGGATATATCCTGGAAGATCCATGTATGTATCACATACATTTTTTTATTAATGAGAACGGATATTTTTGTCAAAATCGATGATGACGGGTGATGCTCATTTTGAGATAAGTGGGTCTGAAAAACTGTAAGGTTGAAAAGGCAGGTTTGGGAAACTACATAAATATCCAGAAGAAACGAATGCACCCTTTAAGACATACGCCGTATTGTTTGAGAAGCTGCTGGATTATGTTTAGCATATTATAATCGAAATGCCCTTTGTGTAACCATTATTAAATTATTATGGGTGACTTGGATTCCCTATAAGAGACACATTCGAAGTCTTGAAATTTTCCATCATTTCCTTCGCCGCGTCTTTTTGACCCACTGGAGGGACCCTTCCATAAATATCTCGGCCTTGGAACGCTGCAAATCTGTCGCGAACATGGTTGTAGAGTCACAATTGAGGTGGATCGGACATGTTATACGTATGGGCGATCATGGGCTCCTAAAACGCGTTTATAAGAAAAAGTAATGGACAAGCGAAGAGTTGGTGGACAGAGGAAAAGCTGTAAGGGCAGTCTGTGAGAGTCACTGACTTTGTGATGGGTGCCTGGGAGTGGGAGTAGGCTCAAGATCGTGTAAAATAGACAGCTATCTGATCTCGAACTAATGGCGTCTCAACAAACGTGGGACAAATAATCAGCGTACTGTGAACATGCGTCAACGTTACTAGGCGGCTCAGAATGATTCACATGTCTGTGACGTTTGCGAAAGTTGAGCGCGTCTAGGAGCAGGTTGTTCTCTCACAGAAGATCAAATGATTAACGTAGAGGAGTAGCTTGAGATTGACGTTAGAATGGCGAACATATCCTCGACTACGAGACCCAACAACAACAACGGTCGAATTATTATTTAAGGCTTGCAGCAAAATGATCTGTGGTCATTACTGCAGCTTAAATATTTCCATTATAAAACATTTTAAATTACTCTTTGATTATCTGCAATGAAAAAATACTCTTATTTAAATTTAAAAGTTGTAAGTAAAAATATAGGGAGACTCATGCCTCCTGAGCTCTGACCTGTTGTGTGCGGTATTAAGTATGTAAATACTTCTTTTCACGGAGGCAGTCATTGGAAACTATATTATCTAAAGAATTATTTCACAGGAATGATTTTTTTAACCATAATACTGCCGTCATAAACAAAATCGCAGCTAAGGGGAAAAAAATCGGAAATTTAACTAAGTATGAGGCAATATTCCATATCAAATTCTGAAACATAATCCATAAAAAAATACAGAAAACCATTTATTTCAATCCAAAAATCGACATAATGTATTTTTTTATTTTACAAAATACTCGTACTAGGTTTTTCTAAGTAAAAAAAACTATAAAATGTGATTCATAAGCAAAAAAAGCAGCAAGTACCTATGCGTTTGCTGCGTTTTTGCTTATGAATCACATTTTACAGCTTTTTTATTTATGAATCACGACATTTTTAAGCAGCAATGAAAAACACAAAAGTGCAGTTTTCTCAAAACTTAACTTTTGCCATTAGCTGCGTTAGAAAATTAATATTCATACATACATACCATCACGCCATCTCTCTATTGGGGTAGGCAGAGATAACAGAGCGCCAGACATTCCTATCTCGATATACATTATTCGCCTCTTCCATATCTATCATATACACCTTCTCATACAATTTCTACGGTTTCTCTGACTCGACGTTTTCTTCTTTCAGAAAATCACTTATTTGATCCACCCACTCTTTCCTTGGACTTCCTCTCACACGCGTTCCACTATATATCTGTTTTGTTAGTCTTTCTTAATTCATTCGTTCCACATGTCTAAGCCATCACAGCTCTTCTTCATCTTTCTTAGAAAATTAATATATCATGAAATGTCGTTCTGTATTTAAAACTCATACGCAAAAATATATTAACTATACCTTCTGCTTTAACACTTCCTTCCCTGTGATGTGTAACTAGTACACATTGATTCTAAAAACTTTAATATCTCTATAAATATAATAAATACTGGGTTCAGATTTTATGTATTCCTCCGTAATACATTTACGCATTGAATGAAAAAATAATATTAATAATAATTAGCACTTATCGGCCACATCAGATATATTTTGTGAAAATCGGGAATAAATTCACTTATACAATCAAACGTATGCCAGTATGTGACGTAGGTATATTCAATCTAAAAAAACCGCTATGGGTGAGGAAGCGACGCTATTCACTTCTTACTCTCACTCTACTTCGGTATATTGGAATGCAAGAAATAGAATCTCAGTTCGCTCGCTTCTCTCGCTTCAGTAGCTCGCGGGTTTTCGTTTGAGGCGGTCGCTTCGCCCGTTTTGTGAACGTCGGCCGATGGTTTTTTTCTTGTTTATAGCAATTAAATTTCAATTATTATCACTTTTGACTTCAAATTTAATTAATTTAAGCGATTAGCTATGAATATTCTTATTTTTTTCGATTTTAAATCGCTCATTTTTTCATGTGTATTGAATACACAGCACCGGAAAGAGCGGATTTTTTAGCATAGAAAGGGAACGGTTAAGAACGATATATTATTAAACCGGTGACCTTAGTCGCAGAACGTCTAATATTTGTCATAAAAATGATACGTATTTATAATATAATATACAAAGCATCATGGAAGAAAAAAATACGACATACATTCTGTCATTTTTTCCATTTAAAACAACAAAAGGATATAATCATGAGAGTTGCACGCGATTGTCTAATCTTAATTAAATCTAATTTTCAATTTAGTAGCTGACACCACACGTCAGCGTATCTCGGTCTGACTATGGTCTGAGGATGTTACGGGGAGTGTGTCTGCAGATATTCCACGAATATATTTCACAAGCATCATGTGATCGTGGGCGATTGTAATAATTTGAATTGAATTGAATTATTCATAAGGATTAAAAGCTTATAATGTGCTTGGATAAATAATAAAAAATATTATATTGTTAAATAATTTGAGAATCCTTCAAATAAATTAACTTACTAACTCTGAATAGTTTAATACAATTATTTATACATGCACACATAGCATCACGCCGTCTCCTTGTCGAGGTAGGTAAAGAGAAGAGAGCGCCAGACTATTTTTAACTCGACACAGAAAATTCACCTCTTTTACATCCATACATCTTGTTTTACGGCTTCTAAGATAATTTACGTATCCTTCTTTAAAAACATTATACAACAGATCTTACCATATTTTCCTTGGTCTTCCTCTACCACGTCTTCCACTCACATTGACACTGTATGTTTGTTTTGTTAGTCTTTCTTCATTAATTCGTTTCACGTGCCCAAACTATCTCGAAGTGCTCTATTTTATCTTAATCAATTTAATTCCTGTCCTACATTGTCACTCCATGTATTCGTCTCAGAGCACGCATTTCTACAGCATTTATTCAGCTCCTCTCAATTTCTCACATTTCACTCACATGCAACAAAGTTGACATCAAAATACTTTTCTACCCATCATCTTAGCAGATTTTTATACCTTCCACATAATATTTCTGGAATAATTTCATTAGATTAGGGGTGGACATACATGAGGTCAACGAGAGCCACATTCTGGATTTTCTACCCATCATCTTAGCAGATTTTGATACCTTACAGATAATATTTCAAGAATAATTATATTAGATTAGGGGTGGGCATACATGAGGTCAACGAGAGACACATTCTAGATTTTCATATACAATATACCATAAAGAGCCACACCATAGTCAAATTAAAATTTAATACACAAATTAAATTTATGCATATTCTACACAAATCTTAATTGCTATATAAAGTATAAAAATACACATATAAGAAAATATAAAAATAGCGCAGAATACGGTGTGCGTGGTTTGCGCACATACGAGTAAAGAGACAGGAGATGCGCGCGCACCCTACACATTGAAATCACAGCACACACGTATACACCAATAATACTTGCGTCTTTGAAAGTTGCATTCATACATCGCATCTTGTCACTTACAACATTTAGAAAGGAAAATCACGAAAATACAAGTATAATGGGGAAAGAAAGTATCTATATTTTTAAAAGAGATATTGGGAGCCGCACTTAACCCAACGAAGAGAATTAGATAGATATAAAGCAAAAATATATTATTATAACCATGAGAAAATAAATTAAACTTACTCGTTCTGAGTCCTTTTAGTATAAAGAAATACTAAAAGGATACTCAAACCAAAAGAAACTGAATGGCGGATTGCAATAGAAAACAATCTCTATGGGCCACCAAAATATATATTCTGGAACCAAACAGTATCGAGATCAGCCAAAATGATGATTCACAACAGCGCGTTATACAACATTGATAAATGAGAGAGAAACTTGAACATTGAAAATGAATTTAAAAAGTCGAATAAATGCAGTGAAAACGCATTGAGAAGTAAATATATTTAGTGTGTTCATGCATATCAGAATAATAAATATACCTGTGAATTATCAATGAGCTAAAACCTTAAGGTAAAATCTTTAAGGTGATTTAAACGTATTAATTCGTATGGGTGACGAAAGACTGACTTAACAAATTTTAAATGCATGCACAAGTAATAGTCGTGATAGAGGTCGGCCGAGAAAGTATCGTTAGAATCAATAAATTAATTTTGAAAGAAGGAAAGGTGTATATGTAGAGGAGGCAATATATGTATGACGGAAGTATATTGTAACTAAAAGTTCGGTACTTATTCTAACAACAAAATAGTGTAATGTATGGTATGTACAAAACATATTAAATAGGTCCTTTATTTTGCGTATCTTTGAATTAAAATATTACATCCAGAACGCTATATATTTTTAAAGGAGGTGGTTCATAATCACCCATATATCAATTCAGCTGGAATGACATGAAATATAAATTAAAAAAAAACAAGTTCACTATCCACATGACTTTTGGCATCGTCAATACTGCCATGGATGTCTATTTGGGTTGGTATGAAGATTTTTATGATTTGATAATGACGCTGTATGTCCAATAGAGCTTGTTTATGAAATACCGAGACATTTTAAGAACTTGAGCCTCCAGAATAAATTCTACCCTAATGTATATCGTTATAGAAAAGTGTCTCTTTTCTTGCCCCAGCTGGGAAACGGTATAATGGTATGTACCACTAAGGTACAAAAGTGTATGGTCTGGACAAGTTAGAGCGATGGAAATTAAAGGATTTTTAGATGCTGATGTTTGTCCATACACGCTCTAGTTTATTCACGCCGGAAACAATTGGACCCTAGAGGTATATACTCGTATGTATGTTATTGCTAAAAAATAAATGGACATATATTGCCTATAAATAATATATGTGTTATTTTAATTTAAAGTTTTTAATTGGGTCAAGTTTAGGTACGAGTATGAGATAAAATTAAGTACTCGTACATCAAGCCGTATCCCTTCTGGGCTAGGAAGAGAAAATAGATCTCCACACTTTTCAATTGAAACACATAACTTCTGCTTTATCCATATATATACATCTCTCCATCCGCAAGATTTTATTATTCGTGCTTCTCAATTTAGCTTCTTCCAAAATCTGATCTTTATCTGCTCCATGCACGCCATGCACATCTACTTGTATTATATTCCCATAGTTATTATTTTGCCATTCATTCCCTACACAGTTCAAACCGTCCCCGTAATGATCCTTCCTTTATCTTATTTACAACATCCATT